>SJYV01044627.1:785-36780 GCA_006410875.1 Neotragus pygmaeus
TTTCTTACATAATAGTATATATTCTTCAACGCCATTCTCGCAGATCATCCCGCCCTCTCCTACTCCCTCTGAGGCCAAAAGTCCATTGTCTATGTCTGTGTCCTTATTTCTCAAGGTCATTTTCAGTTTTAGGCCTGCTTTCTGGAATATCAATAACTCTACCTAATTTAATATCACTAGATAATTTGAGGGCAGTCTCAATTCCTTCACCTAGAGAGCTCATCCATAAAAATATATAATGGGTTATGTTTCCTGCCCAAATCAGTCACTGCAAACTAACCTTGTGTCCACCATTACAGATAGCTATTAGCCACCTGGTATTTATACAGCAAAGATCATTCTTTCCTAGCATGCCTTTATGCATCCTCATTTGGTGTACTCCATTTACTCTTTAAAATGTATGGAGGCAACAAGCTTATTTATCCAAATGTCACATTGGATGGAATTAAAAGAGATATTAAAGTAGATTGCTGTGATATTTTGTTTAATTTCAGTATATATCATGTATAAAATTCTTCCCTACTTACATGAACTTGACTGAAGACCTGTCTTCCCCTAATAATGCTGTCTTCTAAATACACACACAGAGTGATGTGGGAAGAAAAGAACAATTCCCCTACAGCCAAAATTACTTTACTGATTCTGGGAATCACAGGGCATAGGCATTTTAGACAGATTCCTTTGTTCATTTCCCTACATTATTTTTAAATTGATTTCATTTCTATTGGATATTTTTTCCTCAATGATTGAATAAGAGTAACTGGCAAATGCAGCTGTAAAGAACATGCAAATGGAAATATTTTTATTATCTATTTAAGAAACCTTTAGTATATTTTTTTATTTGGTAAAATTTTACAAAGGAGAAACATTTGTAACAAATAAAGGCATTCAACTAAAGAAAAATAGTCATAGGAAGTTCAAGGAAGTATAGACTGTGAATATAAGTATAAACATATATATCATTAATGAGTTAGGGCTAGGGTCATCCAAAGAAAAATATGGAGATCTATATGAATAGTCACATCAAAAAATAACCAGACTTTTCAGTGCAGTTCTATCGCTCAGTTGTGTCCAACTCTTTGCGACCCCATGGACTGCAGCATGCCAGGCCTCCCTGTCCATCACCAACTCCTGGAGGTTAACCAAACTCATGTTCATTGAGTCGGTGATGCCATCCAACCATCTTGTCCTCTGTCATCCCCTTCTCCTCCCATCTTCAATCCTTCCCAGCATCAGGGTCTTTTCTAATGAGTCAGTTCTTTGCATCAGGTGGCCAAAGTATTGGAGTTTCAGCTTCAACATCAGTCCTTCCAATGAATACTCAGGACTGATTTCTTTTAGGATTGAATGGTTGGATCTCCTTGCAATCCAAGGGACTCTCAAGAGTCTTCTCCAACATCACAGTCCAAAATCATTGATTCTTTTAATTTTATGGCTGCAGTCACCATCTGCAGTGATTTTGGAGCCCAAAAAACTAAAGCATGTTACTGTTTCCATTTTTTCCACATCTATTTGCCATGAAGTGATGGGACCAGTTGCCATGATCTTAGTTTTCTGAATGTTGAGATAGAGAGGATAGATATGATAGATAATCTATATATCTTATCTCTCTCTCCATCTTATCTATGTGTCTATCCATCTCTATATCAAAATAAAGATCAATGAGAGAGGCTGGGGAAGCCTATATGAGCAACTGCCAAATGATCCTAAGGTTAAAGCTTATCGTTGTTGCTCAGTCACAATCACGTCCAACTCTTTTCAACCAAATGGACGATAGCATGCCAGACTTCCCTGTCCTTGACTATTTCCTGGAGTTTGCTCAAATTCATGTCCATTGGGTCAGTGATGCTGTCTAACCATCTCATCTTCTGTTGCCCCCTTTTCCTTTTGCTTTCAATCGTTCCCAGCATCAGAGTCTTTTCCAATTAGTCAGCTCTTTGCATCAGGTGGCCAAAGTATTGGAGCTTCACTTTTCAGCATCAGTCTTTCCAATTCAGGGTTGATTTCCTTAAGGGTTGATTGACTGGTCTGATCTCCTTGCAATCCAAGGGGCTCTCAAGAGTCTTCTCCAACACCCCAATTAGAAAGCATTGATTCTTAGGCCCTCAGACTTCTTTATAGCCCAACTCTCACATCCATGCATGACTACTGGAAAAACAATAGCTTTGACTATATGGACTTTTGTCAGCAAAGTAATGTCTCTGCTTTTTAATATGTAGTCTGGAGGTGGTGGTTTAGTCACTAAGTCATGTCCATTTCCTGCAACCCCATGGACTGTAGCCTTCCCAGCTCCTCTGTCCATGGTATTCTACAGGCAACAATACTGGAGTGGGTTGCCATTTATTTCCTTCTCCAGGGGATCTTCCTGACCCAGGAATTGAATCCAGGTCTCCTACATTGCAGGAAGAGTCTTTACCAACTGAGCTACAAGGGAAGCTTTTTGTCAAAACTTTCCTTCCAAGGAGCAAGTGTCCTTTAATTTCATGACTGCAGTAATCACTGCAATGATTTTGGGACCCAAGAAAATAAAATCTTTCACTTTTCCCCCATCTATTTGGCTTCCCAAGTAGCCCAGTTGGTAAAGAATCCACCTGTCAATGTAGAGTATGTAAGATACGGATTCAATCCTTGGGTCAGAAAGATCCCCTGGAGTAGGAAAAAGCAGTCCAGCATTCTTTCCTTGGAAATCCCATGGACAGAGGAGCCTGGAGGGCTACAGTCCATGGGGTTACAGAGTCAGACATGACTCAACACACACATATTCGCCATGAAGTGATGGGGCAAGATGCCATGATCTTAGTTTTTTGAATGCTGAATTTTAAGCTAGATTTTTCACTCTCTTCTTTCAACCTCATCAAGAAGCTCTTGTTAGTTCCTCTTCACTTTCTGCCATTAGAGTAGTATCATCTGCATGGTTGAGGTTACTGATATTTTCCCCAGCAATGGTGATTCCAACTTGTGATTCATCCAGCCTGCCATTGCACATGGTATACTCTGCATAGAAGTTAAATAAGCAGGGTTACAAAATACACAGCCTTGACATACTCCTTCCCCAATTTTGAACCAGTCCATTGCTCCCTGTCTGTTTCTAACTGTTGCTTCTTAACCTGTATACAGGTATCTCAGGAGACAGGTAAGGTGATCTGGTATTCCCATCTCTTTAAGAATTTTCCACAGTTTGTTGTGATCCACACAGTCAAAGGCTTTATAGCATAGTCAGTGAAGCAGAAGTAGATGTTTTCCTGGAATTCCCTTGCTTTTTCTATGAGCCAATGAATGTTGGAAATTTGATCTCTGGTTCCTTTACAGCTTGTACATCTGGAAGTTATCAATTCATGTACTATTGAAGCCTAGCTTGGAGGATTTTGAGCATTACCTTGCTAGCGTGTGAAATGAGTGCAATTGTGTGGTAGTTTGAACATTCTTTGGCATTGCCCTTCTTTGGGATTGGAATGAAAACTGATCTTTTCCAGTCCTGTGGTCACGGCTGAGTTTCCAAATTTACTGGCATATTGAGTGCAACACTTTAACAGCATCATCTTTCAGGATTTGAAACAGTTCAATTGGAATTCCTTCACCTCCACTAGCTGTGTTTCATAGCGATGCATCCTCAGGCCCACCTGGCTTCGCATTCCAGGATGTGTGGGTCTAGATGAGTAACCACACTGTCATGGTTATCTGGGTCATGAAGATCTTTTTTGTTTAGTTCTTCAGAAGACAATGGCAACCCACTCCAGTATTCATGCCTGGAAAATCCCATGGACCGAGGAGCCTGGTAGGCTACAGTCCATGGGGTCGCAAAGAGTCAGACACGACTGAACGACTTTACTCTGTGTATTCTTGCCACCTCTTCTTGATCTCTTCTGCTTCTGTTAAGTCCATACCATTTCTGTCCTTTATTGTGCCCATCTTTGCATGAAATGTTCCCTTGATATATCTAATTTTCTTGAAGAGATCTCTGGTCTTTCCCATTCTATTGTTTTCCTCTATTTATTTGCATTGTTCACTTAAGAAGGCTTTCTTATCTCTCTTTGCTACTCTATGGAACTCTGCATTCAGTTGCATATATCTTTTCCTTCTTTTCTTGCCTTTCAGCTCTCTTCTTTTCTCAGCTATTTAGAAAGCCTCCTCAGACAACCACTTTACCTTCTTGCATTTTTTATTTGGGATGGTTTTGGTCACAGCCTCCTGTACAATGTTACAAACTTCTATCCATAGTTCTTCAGGCACTCTGTCTACCAGATCTAATCCCTTGAATCTATTCATCACCTCCACTGTATAGTCATAGGGAACTTAAATTTAGGTCATATCCAAATGGCTTAGTGATTTTCCCTACTTTCTTCAATTCAAGCTTGAATTTTGCAGTAAGAAGCTCATGATCTGAGCCACAGTCAGCTCCAAGTTTTGTTTTTGCTGATTTATAGAGTTTCTCCATCTTTGACTGCAAGGAATATAATCAATCTGACTTGAGTGTTGACCATCTGGTGATGTCCATCTAGAATCAATGATGTCCATGTAGAATCATGTCTTGTGTCATTGGAAGAGGGTGCTTTTGCTATGACCAGTGTGGTCTCTTGACAAAACTCTGTTTGCCTTTGTCCTGCTTCTTTTGTACCTTAAGACCAAACTTGCCTGTTATTGCAGGTATCTGGACTTCTTACTTTTGCATTCCAATCCTCTATGATGAAAAGGACATCTCTTTTTGGCATTAGTTCTAGAATATCTTGTAGCTCTTCATAGAACCATTCAACTTTAATTTCTGTGGCATTTGTAGTTGGGGCATAGACTTGGATTATTACTGTAATGTTGAATGGTTTGTCTTGGAAATGAACTGAGATCATTCTGTCATTTTCTAGATTGCATCCAAGTACTACATTTCAGACTCTTTTGTTGACTTTGAGGGCTACTTCATTTCTTCTAAAGGACTCTTTCCATAATAGTAGATATAATGCTCATCTGAATTAAATTCACCCATTCCTGTCCATTTTAGGGAATGTGGTCTCTTAGAACTGGGAGAATGCCACGAGACAGATTCAGAATTATTTGCCTATAAGCTACAAAATCATGGCCATATGTACATGTTTCAGGGCAGTACACATATGTACAACACACATTGAGATCTTTCAGTATGAATATACATCAAGGAAAGCCACCATCTCCTTCTGAACCCATGTAAGAGAAGACTGTTTCTGTGGCTAACTAGAAGCAGGATTTTGAAACACCTTGATGTCAATCAAAAAATACAATCATGTGACCTCTCTTCCTTCTTCTCCAATTCCACTCCCTTACCACTACACCTCTTTTGCAGAAGAATGTAAACCTCTCTCTCATTTCATTTCAGTCAACAGTACATAATAAGATAAACAAGAGTATTCAGCAAATGGCCATGATTATTCTCTTAGTAGACAGTGAGTCAGAACCTTAACAGAGGAAAAAAAGAGAAAATTAAATAGTGGATATATTAAGATGAAGTACAAAGTGAAGTAGTACTAAAAGAAAAATCATGAAGACACATTGTGGACTCTGAAACATTGCCTAATTAAAGTTCAACCTTAATTTTTTGGATGAAACCTTGGCCAAACTACACTCTATTCTAGACTACAAGGCTTACACATGATTATTCAGTGTGACCAGATTTACAATGAACAACTTTTCATGCTATTACGTTTTTAAAACAATAATAATAACAACAAAAGAACAAGAAAAAATAAAAAGACTATCTACACTGGAATTATGGAAGATCATGGGGAGACAGAATGGAGCAAAGATACAAAGAGAAGGGCTTAAAAAGAAGTGGTAATGAAAGCTAATTTTGTTCAGACAGGTAATGTTTCCTACAGAAACCCCAACCTGTTCTAGATTCACTTTCTGACCCAGCTATTGGTGGTTTTTGGTAAGTCACTCTTTACCTTACCTTCTTTTTAAAGCCCCTGTTAAACATCCCTTCCTGAGAAGCAGGAAACTAAGGGTAATTCCAACCTTTAAGGAGTTTCTTTCATGTTTCTGAGCCTAATCAAATGATAAAAGGTTCTTGATGGTGCTCAAGGTGACTCCTAGCTGAGGTGAATCTTGGTTTGGGAAGATATTCAAAGTGTTTATAAATCAATACACACCAAGCAGTTTGGGCAAGTTTTAGATGCCCCTGTCAGGCAGGTGTTAAGCTACCAGAAAGAAAATCCAGGCTCGGCTCACTCAGCCATGAGGCACAGAAAGCCCAGTGTCTAAGGCCCATAGTATTTTAACGTTCCCACAAGTGTTTTAATTGATTTTAAAATCAGAATTTTCAAAGTGAATATAACGATAATGTGAAGGTACTTGGTGCCACTAAATTGTAAACTAAAAAAAGGTTAAAATGATACTTTTATATTCTATATATATTTTACCATAATGAAAAATGCAGATGCCATTTCGAAAAACTAACTCTATTAAATGATAGAAACTCATATTGAAGCCAGGAAATGATGCCAGTAATTTAATACCCATAAACATCTCAAGGCAGTAAGCAATGGCAGCTATTATACGGAAAATTTTGCTTAAATAGAGTATCAAAGTCCAAAAGTATTTCTCAGGAAAAAATGAGTGTTGTATGATTTAGTTTTATGTAATAAAACTAAAAAAGTCCACCCACTGGACTTCCCTGGGAGCTCAGCAGTAAAGAATCTGCCTGCAATGCAGGAGATGCAGGTTCAGTTCCTGGGTCAGGAAGATAACCTAGAGAAGGAAATGGCAATTCTCTCCAGTATTCTTCCTGGGAAATCCCGCGGCCAGAGAAGCCTGGCAGACTACAGTCCATGGGATCACAAAAGAGTTGGATACGACTTAGCATCTAAACAATGACAAAAATAACACCCATAGTATACTGACAATTTCAGGAGGGTTAACAATAACATGATCACATAACATGGCTATAAAATACAATAATATAGTCACAAATAGTCAAAAATAGGCAAGCAGGCAAAACTATATAAAAATATAAAAGAAATAAGATAGGTAAACTTTACAAAATACCAATGAGAAATGCAGCCTAAAAATACATCTCTTCAAAAAGCCTTTAATTTAACAAAAATGAATATAATCCAATCTGGATTACATTTGCCTTTATGGCAATACAGTTGTAAAATAAATTAATTTTTTTTCTTTCAGTGGAAGAAGGAGCCCATGAAAGTCCTTAGGGCCCAGGTAAGTCATAATGCACCCCTGGGTCCTGGGAGTCCAGAATGCTGGGCTACTGAGGCAGCAGTGTTCTGGAGAACACAAGGCCACAGCAAATTTCTAAACAGCACATAAATATCAAAATTTTAACAATGCCATATCTGTACCAGGGCATAGAATCCCGGTGACAGGATAGGTCAATCCTACCATTGTTGGGAATATTTTAAACAGATACAGCCTCTTTCTTACCTACTGGCCAACACTGCTTAGGTTCCTTGTAATCAATTTGGAATGCATGCCAGCTTTAATACATAACTCTCTAAAAGTTTCTCAGTTTTTTTATCTCTGAAAGAACTGAGATGTGCAACATTTTCTGGCTTAAAGCTACACATATGCCTGGAAAGATAATTCAATAGACAGCTCTATTTAGGAAACAGGATGGTAATTCACACAGTAAAGACCAATCTTCCTCTTCTAAGTCGCTTCAGTCGTGTCCGACTCTGTGTGACCCCAGAGATGGCAGCCCACCAGGCTCCCCTGTCCAATCAGATGTACTCAAATGGGCAGCTGCAGGGCTGGGAGGAGCCATGAATCTCCAAAATGCTCCCACCAAGGGACTGGTCATTTGACTCAGTCTTTGGTCCTACCTTTCTTTCCTACTATCTTGTAGGCTGACATCAACACTCATATTTAGAATCTAGCCAACACGCTCACTTACCATCTTTTCACCTTCTCAAGTCAATGACTTAGATTCCATTATAACACCTCATTCCCATGACCACATCTTGGGATCTATCATTCCCCCAAATTGTTCTAAATCAGAAATATCAATAAATTCGAGTACATCCCCTTCACTCACTACTTCTAATTATTTTAGCTCTCTCACTCCTTCACTATTGCCATGCCTGTTCTTTTTTTAATTCCCCAGACTACTCAACTTCCTGAGTTTGCTAGTCCATGCCTGAAATAATTATTTTCCTTAATAATCCTGAGTGTGTTCAGTTGACTCTCCACCACTACCCTCTCCTCACTTGTCCTTTGTCTAAAAGATTCATGTACCCTATAAACATCCAGTCTTAGACCAATCTTCTGATGTAATATCTCTGTGACCTTTCCTTTGTTTTGGTTCTTTGGGAGAAGGATAGGGAAGATTTTAAGAGAAGGTATCTTTCATTGAAATTAAAAACCCCCTTTAGGAAGTGGAATTCTGAAGAAGTAACTTGCAATTCTCTTTCATTTCTCTCCTTAGAAATAATTTCATAGCTTCTTAATATTTTGGATTTATTCATTCATATGGGGAGATAATTTGCATTCCCTTAAGACTTCTTATAATTCTATCCTACTTTATGCAAATATGAACTAAACAAATGTAAGAGACCACAATATAAAAATTTATAAAGCCTCAATTCATGCATAAAATTTGAGATATTTTAAGATTTCTTCAGAAACTGCATAATTGCAAAAGTGATAGGCTGAGTGAATAGTGACTTGTATTTATGCAAAGGCCACATGGTAAGGTCTCTAGCAAGTAAAAAGTATTCTCTTTATTTTGTCAGTATTTTATGAATCATACTTTTTTATGTGAATGGTATCTTCTAAGTCTGAGTTCAGTCACTATTCTGCTATTACTTAACCATTCATTGTCATTACAATTTAAAATAGTTTTTAAATTCTATAACAATGTAATGCAAGCATTATTAAAAGAGGGTGCTAGAAGCAGTACTGAAAACATGCCTCAAAGTCAATTACTTTGACAAGAAACTTAGAAGTAAATGAATAAAACTCTAAATAAAGCCAGACCACTGCCATCACATGCTGCAAGCTGTGCTGTTAACGTGGAAACAAGCAACATGAGAAATACTAGACATAATGCTGAAAAAATTAAAAGCACAAATACATAACAGTGGCTAAAGAGTTATCCACCCAAAAAATACATCCCACATTCTTTACATTTATGCTTATGGGAAAATTAGTCCTTTGAATTTTGTGAGTTTTTAATTATGTGTCTTGCAACTTCCTTTTTTTAGAGATGGGGCCAAATCCCATGCAAATAAGGAAATGAGCCTGAAATTCATTTTTAAATAATATATGTTTCCTTGTGGTTCTGATTTTAAACCACCATGCTTGATACACTGAAAAATGCTGAAAAGTATAATGATGAAGGAAATCACATAGAATTTCACCATTCACTAGCCAACTTTTCTAGCATTTAAGTTTCTTCAGGCTTTTTTCCTCCATACTTTTAAATAAAAGTATGGAGGAAAGATACGCATACAATTTTGTACCTTAATGATTTTTCTTGACCTTAAATAAGATTTATCAAGACACTAAGAACTATCCATGGACTTTCTAAAGGGTGGAATATATAAATATATAAAATATCTCATTATATGATTACAACCTATTTAATTAGTACTGTCAGAAAGGAAAACAAAACTTTCCTTTACACTTAAAGATTCTTCTGATGAGTCTAAGAATTAAACTGACATAAGACAGATTAGCCAGAAAAAGTCTAATTTAATTTCATATATACAAGAACCTGACATACATGAGAAGGTTCAAAGACAGAAAGATAAAATGAGGTTTACATGTCATCCTGAGCTAAGGAATGGGATAGAGGCCTGGGGCTTCCAAGAATATGAATTGTCTTATTTCAAGACAATAAGAGCAGATGTTTGGCAATTAGACATTTGCCCTGCAATATAGATGCAGCTATTTAGCTAAAATTTATCTCCAGTAATAACTTTCTTTTTTCCCTAAGAAAAACTCCCAATTTAAACTCTTCTAGGTAGTTAAAGGAGGAGAGTAAGTTATCTAAACCCACAGGGTCTTTGGCTCAAAAAAATCCTCATGCAGGAGTGATACATTTTTTGGAGACTCATTCTGAATCCCTAGAGTACTGTACCCAATTCTAAAACATTGGGTACTTTCCAAGTTTGCCATAATAAATAATTCAGTGATGAATATCATTGAATATAAACTTTATCCCTGGACTGAATTATTTTTCTTGAGGAAATCCTTAGAATTATTAGATCAAATAGTATATCAATTCATATTGCAAAATTCCTTTCCAGAAAGACAAACAATTTACAATATGTCTGGAAATAGAAAAAAAAGTAGCCATCTCACCCCAGTGTCATTCAACAGAGCATTATATTTTTAAAAATATCATTGAAACATGTATAATATCATATAAGAAATGAATCACCAGTCTAGGTTCAATGCAGGATACATGATGTTTGGGGCTGATGCACTGGGATGACCCAGAGGGATGGTATGGTGAGAGAGTTAGGAGGGGGCGTTCAGGATTGGGAACACATGTACACCCGTGGCAGATTCATGTTGATGTATGGCAAAACCAAAACAATATTGTAAAGTAAAAAGATAAAAAATCACCAATTTTACTAGCAAAAAAATGCACTGTTTTAATTCACACATTCTGTTATTTGTAGACTGGGATTTGCCCTGTATTTGTCAGTTAACTAATAATAATTATTTCTTAATTTGTGAATTGTCTTTATATGCTCTTGGCTCATTTCCCTATGGTTTTAACAGTTTTCCTGCCGATAAATCTGAATTCTTTATGTATTAAGCATATTAATCCATAAGCCATCATATTTGCTTTTCTAACAGCTTGATTTCTATTTTTTAATAAGCAAAAATAAATAATATTATAACATTAGTAGTATCAGCAATCTTTTATTTCCATAAATGGTTATGCCACTGTTTCAAAAAACTTTTGATTATTCTCATCTGTTTATACTCTTAAATAGCTTTCAGAATCTTAGAGTTCTCAGACAGTAAACAAAATCCACTGGTATTTTTTAATGTAATTGTATTAAATTTATAAGTTTAACTTATAATTAATTTAGTTTTCCAGTCCCCTAAACAGTAGTTATTCCCTTGTACTTGAGATTTCTGTTTCAGTTACCTTTGGTGTGTATTTATTAAAAAAAAAACAACACCCAAAATGTAATGCCTTCAAATAACAATTTATTATTATTTTCTTGCAATCTCTTGTGTCAGATAACAACTGAAGCTTCAGTCTACGCCCACTAGGCTGGATGTCCAAGATGCTTTCATCGTTCATTAGTTAAGCTCATCATTATCCCTCCTCATGGCCTCCCTTCAGCAGAGTAGCCTAGATTTCCCAGCCTTGGTGGCTCAGGGCTCCAGGAATTGGAAGCAGTCTTATTAAAGCTAGCCTAGATTTGGCATAGGGTTACTTTTGTCATGTTCTATTGATCAAATCTGTCACCTGACAACCATGATTCAAAAGATAGAGGAACATTTAACTCTTGCTGGGTAAGTAGCCTGTCTACCATCTGTGGAGAGGAGCTTCCACATCTTCTTTATTGATCTTTATCTGTGAATTTCTTAATAAAAGTACTTAAAATTTGTGTTACTGTAGCAATTTGTATGTTTTTTTCTTCTATGGCTTGCTTCCTAAGAAGTTATTGCTAATATGAAGGAAAGATATTATCTTTGATATATTTATTTTATATTCAATCACCTTACTAAGTGGTCTAAACTGATTCTAATTACTTATTATTTTAACATCCTGGTTCTCCTGAGAAGAAATCACACTATCTGAAAATAAAGATTTTTTTCTCCTCTTTTACAGTAGCTAAGTCTCTTATCTATTGCACCAGTTAGGACTTCTAGAACAAGACTAATAGGAAACAGCCTTGTTTTGCTTTTGTTGTATAATGTTTTAAGTACAAGTATACTGAAGTTGTAAACTGGACATATTTTATCAGCATACATATTTCCCAGGGCTAAATTAGACCACTTATCTTCATATGGTAATATAATACAAATGAATAGAAAGGTAGATTCTTATTCCAGATAAATTGAATTTATGGAGCAGGACAATAAAACAAAGATGAGGAAGAAAGTAACTAATATATTTTAGATACTGCAATATTTTCCCCCTGAAATCTATAAACTTGTTCCCAAAATAAATCATAACCATAAAATATTCCATTAACTCCCACAAATAGCTAATATCTCTAGATAAATATAAAACATCATAAATCTCAATAATTTGTCCTTTCTTCTCAAGCTTGACTATTTACACTAGATGTAAAGAATCATATTAAGCACAGAAATATTAGAATATGGCTTTTCAGCTCTCATACTCACAAGTGGCTGATATTCATATGGTGGAGCATATTCTTCAGCATATGTTGTCAATGTACACCTAAGAAAGATGAGTCAATATCTGAGAAAGAATGACTCCAAAATAAAGATATCTTAATTTTTTAGTAGTATGTGAGGCATGACTGAGATATTTCACTTTCAATTTTTACTTTCATGCATTGGAGAAGGAAATGGCAACCCACTCCAGTATTCTTGCCTGGAGAATCCCAGGGACAGAGGAGCCTAGTGGGCTGCTGTCTATGGGGTCGCACAGAGTTGGACACAACTGAAGCGACTTAGCAGCAGCAGTATGTGCTTTAAACAAAATAAAAAAATTTCAAGGAACATTAGCCCTAACAAAAATTTTTAAGTTTTTAAATTCCCAGGCCTCATTTATAGTGTTAAGTAATACCAGCAAGGTGCCTTTCTTCAATTATTCCAGTACCACCTACTATTCTGTACTAATGATATGCTATCAAGTCCCAGAGCTCAGGTGCATTCCAGACAAGGGTTCTCTTTTCCACTCACTTTCTACTTTTCAAACTTTTTGACCGTATACCCCTTGTTCTCTGCTAGATGGCAACTGAAAAATAATACACAACCAGGTAGTCTGAGATTACATAGTTTCCCCAACCTCCACTCCATGAAATACATAGAAATGTTGAGTGAAATACATCCTTCTCTCCCAAGTCTACAAACACAGCCTATGACTCAAAGCTGGAGTTTGAACTGCCTATCAAGGGCAGGAGACATGACCTTGGGTCCACAGAAGGCACAGAGCTAAATTGCTACTTATACAAAGGAGTCTATAAAGGCTGTACCTCCATATGTGTGTGTGCTAAGTGTCCAACTCTTTATGACCCTATAGACTGTATCCCGCCAGAGCTAAACTACTGCTTCCAGTAAAGAGTCTGTAAATGTTGTACCTACATATAAAAGAGACCAAAGAATCTCTAGCCATGAGACTAGGGAAACTTGCAAGAAAGTTCTTCTCATCTGGTACTCAGAACAGGGAAAAAATTTTTTCTCCTGTGAGAAATTACTGTCCTGATTCTGCTCCTGGCAATATTATGGGATTAGATGGTCAAAGAAATTAATCTGAGAATTGCAAACCTAAAAATACCAGGAAAAAGGAAATTTAAACATTTTAACATATGACTGAGCTGATGGGAGGGTAGAGAACAAGTAGAAGAATTCAAAAATAACTAGGATGTCAACTAAAGAATGTTTACTGGGTACAAATGCTAATATTTATCTAGTGGTAACCGCCAATTAATTACTGTCAGACTTTCAAGATGTGATTTCCAGAGGCGCAACATTAGCATTATCTGGGGACTTGTTAGAAATGCAAACACTTGGATGTCACACCAAGTCCACTGAATTAGAAATTCTAGGAGTGGGCCCCACAATCTTGCTTTAACAAGCCCTTTAAGTCAGTGGTCCCCAACCTTTTTGGCAATAGGGACCTATTAGACTGAGAATGGGGGGACATGGTTTGGGGATGATTCAAGCACATTACATTTATTGTGCATTTCATTTTTATTATTATTACATCAGCTCCACTGGAGACCATCAAGCTTTAGATTCTGGATGTTGGGGACCCCTGCTCTAGGTGATTCTAAAAGTATGAGTATTGGCAATTAAAAGAACAAAAATTAGAAGTGTAACTTTCAAACCAGCAAATAGGATATTCTTTAATATTTTTAAAGAACAGTCTAATAGAAAGCAGGAAAGGATTTAAAAAAAAGTCAAAAAATTTTCTGCTCAGAAGACAAATTAAAATCATAAAAAACTAAACACCTTGGTAATCACAAAGAAAGTAAAGGAATTAAACCCATCAGTGAAAATATTTTCTCAGACTTAAATTGAAAATCAAGTTATATAGCCCAACTCTATGGGGTGTTTTTTGTTTTGGTTTTGGTTTTTTATTTTCAAGTATAGTTATCTATAATATTATATTTTAGGTACAGCATAATGATTCAGTATTCTTATAGATTATACTTCATTAACAGTTATAACAAAATAATGGCTATAATTCCCTGTGTTGTACAGTCTATACTTGTTGCTTGTTTATTTTATACATAGAGGTTTTGTATATCATACTCTTATCTTCTTCCTCCTCTTTTCCTTCTCCCCATTGGTAACCCACTAGCTTGTTTTCTATGGGTCTGTTTTTGTTTTGCTATATACATTTGTTTGATTATTTTTTTATATTACACATATAAGTGATAACATACAGTATGTCTTTTTCTGTCTGACTTTTCTCACTAGGCCTAATATTCTCCAGGTCCACCCATGATGCTGCAAATGGCAGGATGACATTCTTTTTATGGCTGAGTAAAATATATCATTGTATATATTGCCCGGAGCCAGCGTGAGGAACTCCGTCCGTGGCAAAGGTCATGAGGAAGGAAGCTCAGCATACACAAAGGCGGGACCGAGCCTCAGGAGATCTCCCGTTCCCGAGCATCTACCCCCAAAACCAGAGTCTGCCTACTTTACTGTTTTATGCTCTCACCTACACCTCTGACTTTATGGGGAGCTCTCTCTGTAAAGGAGTTAACTTAGGACTCCAGATAATAAATCTCCTGGGCGTGACAAGACTAGCTTGTGTGACAGGATTATCCACACTCCTGCCACTATGCATATGATTGTTTACTACCTCTCAACCATAAACAGCACAGAGAGTTTGGAGTATTTTGAAAGTCTTAATTAGCATAGGGCTTTTCTCATTGTTGAGACAATGATTGCCACCAGGCCTCCATATCCTTAGGCACCTGGGAGTATGTTAATTAATGTAATTGGAATGTAGAAAAGGAAATATAGTAGTTTTGATGTTAGCAATACTAGACTTTTTGAGTTAATGAATTTTCTCTTTTGTTATAGATCACTGCACTCCTCTTTCTTTGTTATAAATCACTGTGTCCTTGCTATGTAAAAAGGTAACTTTAATCTTAAGATTAAATAGATCTTAAGGGGAACAAGTCTTCTGACCTATTAACCTTTATCAATAGAAAGAAAGGTGGGGCCATAAAATGTTGATTGGTCTCTAGGCCAGAAGATATTGTAAACAAATGTAAGACCCTTGTAAGAGCAAAGATATACTGATAAGGGTCAGAGCAGCTGACCCTGCATGACTCCGTTTCTTGCATTTATCTCTGTATATAACCAAAAGTATAAAAGTGGACCTGGAAAATAAAGAAACGGACCAGTTTCTGGAAAGACTGGTTTCCCCATGTGGTCTTTTCTCGTTTTCTTTTCTAGCTGAATTCCCATCTGGAGTGTGGAGGCTTGCCATGTATACTTACTTGCCCTGGCTTCTAAGACCCACATGAGAGGGAGCCCAAGGCGGGGAATCATCCGCTATTCAAGTGGGTGCCAGTGGCCTACATAGATGGTGCAAACTCCTTGTCTTGGACGCCTATGTAGATGGTGCAAACTCCCTTGTCTTGGAGTTTTATTGGTTTTCCACACAAACCAAGTTATTCAGCACCTTTTCTCCACTAATATTTCCTACTACACTATCCTTTTCTGATCTCTCTTTATATCTGTAATTAAATAAGTTCTTTCCTAGGACACCGACTCCGTCCCCACTTCAAATTCCCTGGATCCACCGGGGCTGGACCCCGGCAGTATATATATAACACATCTTTATTCATCTGTGGACGGACATTTTGGTTGTTTCCATGTCCTAGCAAGTGTAAACAGTGCTGCTCTGAACATTACAGTATATGTATCTTTTCAAATTAGCATTCCTGTTTTTTCTGGAAATATATCAGGAGTGTAATTGCTGGATCATAAGGTAGTTTTATTTTTAGTTTTTTGAGAAAACTTCATACAGTTTTCCACAGAGTCTGTACCAATTTACATTTCCAAGAGTGTGCAGGGGTTCCATTTTTTCCACATCCTCACCCACGTTTGTTATTTGTGTCATTTTTCAATGATAGTTGTTCTGATAGGTGAAAGGTGATATCTCATTTTTGTTTTGATTCAGTCAGTTCAGTTCAGTTCACTCAGTCATGTCCCACTTTTTGCAACCTCATGAACTGCAGCACACCAGGCCTCCCTGTACATCACCAACTCCCAGAGTCTACCCAAAACCATGTCCCTCGAGTTGGTGATGCCATCCAACCATCTCATCCTCTGCTGTCCCCTTCTCCTCCTGCCCTCAATCTTTCCCAGCATCAGGGACTTTTCAAATGAGTCAGCTCTTCCCATCAGGTGGTCAAAGTACTGGAGTTTCAGTTTCAGCATCAGTCCTTTCAAAGAACACCCAGGACTGATTTCCTTTAGGATGGACTGGTTGGATCTCCTTGCTTGTCCAAAGGACTCTCAAGAATCTTCTCCAAAACCACAGTTCAAAAGCATCACCCATCTATTTCCCATGAAGTGATGGGACCAGATGCCATGATCGTCGTTTTCTGAATGTTGAGCTTTAAGCCAAATTTTCACTCTCCTCTTTCACTATTATCAAGAAGCTCTTTAGTTCTTCCTCACTTTCTGCCATAAGAGTGGTGTCATCTGCATATCTGAGGTTATTGATATTTCTCCTGGCAATCTTGATTCCAGCATGTGCTTCCTCCAGCCCAGCATTTCTCATGATATACTCTGCATATAAGTTAAATTAGCAGGGTGACAATGTACAGCCTTGACATACTCTTTTTCCTATTTGGAACCAGTCTGTTGTTCCATGTCCAGTTCTAACTGTTGCTTCCTGACCTGCATACAGATTTCTCAAGAGGCAGGTTAGGTGGTCTGGTATTCCCATCTCTTTCAGAATTTTCCACAGTTTATTGTGATCCACACAGTCAAAGGCTTTGGCATAGTCAATAAAGCAGAAATAGATGTTTTTCTGGAACTCTCTTGCTTTTTCCATGATCCAGCGGATGTTGGCAATTTGATCTCTGGTTCCTCTGCCTTTTCTAAAACCAGCTTGAACATCAGGGAGTTCACGGTTCACGTATTGCTGAAGCCTGGCTTGGAGAATTTTGAGCATTACTTTACTAGCATGTGAGATGAGTGCAATTGTGCGGTAGTTTGAGCATTCTTTGGCATTGCCTTTCTTTGGGATTGGAATGAAAACTGACCTTTTCCAGTCCTGTGGCCACTGCTGAGTTTTCCAAATTTGCTGGCATATTGAGTGCAGCACTTTCACAGCATCATCTTTCAGGATTTGAAATAGCTCAACTGGAATTCCATCACCTCCACTAGCTTTGTTCGTAGTGATGCTTTCTAAGGCCCACTTGACTTCACATTCCAAGATGTCTGGCTCTAGATTAGTGATCACATCATCATGATTATCTGGGTCATGAAGATCTTTTTTGTACAGTTCTTCTGTGTATTCTTGCCACCTCTTCTTAATATCTTCTGCTTCTGTTAGGTCCATACCATTTCTGTCCTTTATCGAGCCCATCTTTGCATGAAATGTTCCCTTGGTATCTCTAATTTTCTTGAAGAGATCTCTAGACTTTCCCTCTATTGTTTTTCTCTATTTTTTTGCATTGATCACTGAGGAAGGCTTTTTTATCTCTCCTTGCTATTCTTTGAAAATCTGCATTCAAATGGGTATATCTTTCCTTTTCTCCTTTGCTTTTCACTTCCCTTCTTTTCATAGATATTTGTAAGGCCTACTCAGACAGCCATTTTGCTTTTTTGCATTTATTTTTCTTAGGGATGGTCTTGACCTGTCTCCTGTACAATGTCACGAACCTCATTCCATAGTTCATCAGGCACTCAATCAGATCCAGGCCCTTAAATCTATTTCTCACTTCCACTGTATAGTCATAAGGATTTGATTTAGGTCATACCTGAATGGTCTATTGGCTTTCTCCACTTTCTTCAATTTCAGTCTGAATTTGGCAATAAGGAGTTCATGATCTGAGCCACAGTCATCTCCCAGTCTTGTCTTTGCTGACTCTATGGAGCTTCTCCATCTTTGGTTGCAAAGAATATAATCAACCTGATTTCGGTGTCGACCATCTGGTGATGTCCATGTATAGAGTCTTCTCTTGTGTTGTTGGAAGAGGGTGTTTGCTATGACCAGTGCGTTCTTTAGCAGAACTCTATTAGCCTCTGCCTTGCTTCATTCTGTACTCTAAGGCCAAATTTGCCTGTTAATCCAGGTGTTTCTTGACTTCCTACTTTTGCATTCCAGTTCCCTATAATGAAAAGGACATCTTTGGGGGGTGTTAATTCTAAAAGGTCTTGTAGGTCTTCATAGAACCATTCAACTTCAGCCTCTTCAGTGTTACTGGTCGGGGCATAGACTTGGATTACAGTGATATTGAATGGTTCGCCTTGGAAATGAACAGAGATAATTCTGTTGTTTTGGNTGCACAGAGTCGGACACGACTGAAGCGACTTAGTAGCAGCAGCAGCAGTGAGGCGGATGAATCTAGAGTCTGTAATACCGAGTGAAGTATGTCAGAAAGAGAAAAATATTGTATATTAACACACATACTTGGAACCTAGAAAAATGATACTGATGAACCTGTTTGCAGAACAAGAATAGAGATGTAGACACAGAGAACAGACTTAGAGAAACAACAGGAGGAGGGAGGGGTGGGATGAATTGAGAGAGTAGCATTGAAGCAGCTACATTACCACATATAAAACTAGTGGGAAGCTGCTGTATGACACAGGAAGCTCAACCTGGTGCTCGGTGACAACCTGGAGGAGGGGGATGGGGCGGGAGGTGGGATGGAGATTCAAGAGGGAGAGAGAATATGTACACTTATGGCTGATTTGGGTTGTTGTATGGCGGAAACCAACACAACGTTGTAAAGCACTTATCCTCCAGTTAAAAAGATAAAATAATAATTAAAAAAAAGAGGCAGAATAGCTTCTGGAGCGATCCATGAAATTCGGAATATAGTGTGCTTGTGCGTGCTGAGTCACGGCAGACTCTTTGCAACCCCGTGGACTGCAGCCTGCCAGGCTCCTCTATCCGTTGGCTTTTTCAGGCAGGAATACAAGAGTGGGTTGCCGTTTCCTTCTCCATCTGAATATAGTAAATACACTCAAATCCCTGATTTATTCATGGGCAACCAGAGTCCAATTTGTCCTATGTTTTATGGTCTGATGGCCTTGACCCCCTCCCAAGGGTTGAAGCTAGCATAGCAAGATTTTTGACTGATAGCCCAAGTTCTCGGGAATGAGCTACTTAAACCCCTGTGGAATAACAGCAGTGATCTGTTAGCTCTTGGAGAGAGAGGTGAAGGACTGGGGACCTCTCTGAAGATGACTCTGCTCTCTTTCCCTCCCGCCCCAACCCAGGTGATTATGGTAACAGGGGATCATCCCATCACAGCCAAGGCCATTGCTAAGGGTGTGGGCATCATCTCAGAGGGCTCTGAGACAGCAGAGGACATTGCTGCCCGGCTCAGGATCCCTGTCAGCAAGGTCAATCCTAGGTGAGATCCCCTGAAGAACTCAGATACACCATTTTCCCCCCTCCATCCTTAGCTTGCTCCACCAACTAAAGTTTTCGGAGGTTCTTTCTGCAGGCAGGTAAAACATAATAGGAAAATGACCAAGCGACTGTGTCAGTAGGTTTTCAGATGAAGATGGGCCAAAGAAGAAGGCAGAGAAGAGGGAGGGAGAGGTGGGCGGTGGGGATACAGTGTGCCAATCTCATGGCTGGGGACAAGTTGAGGAGATGGGGCTGAAAGGAGAAACACGCAGGTTATAGCAAAGATGAGTTTGAGGGTACCAGAATGCCTGGTGAATTCTCAATACCTGGAACTAAACTCTAGAAATTCCTCTTCCTCAGGGACGCCCAAGCCATTGTGGTACATGGCTCAGAACTAAAGAATATGAGCTCTGAGCAGCTTGATGAGATCCTCCAAAACCACACTGAGATCGTGTTCGCTCGGACCTCGCCCCAGCAGAAGCTCATCATTGTAGAGGGATGTCAGAGGCTGGTAAGGGAGACCAAGGAGGCTTGGGAAGTCATCCAGCCCCAAACCAAGCAGAACAACATGTGGGCTGGGCTGGAGGAGGAGCCAGAGAGCATCTGATTGTGAACGCATGCGACAGGCATCTATCTGGGGGCTCCCTGATGGTTTCGCTATCTCAGGAGGTGCAGGAGAAGGAAGGGCCAAGAAGCCATATCAAGAAACAAGGGATGATGAAATCAAGCTGATCTTTGGGATGGGGCCTGAACCTGACACAGCATTATTTCACTCCCTCTATGCTTCCTCCAGGGAGCCATCGTGGCGGTGACGGGGGATGGGGTGAACGACTCCCCGGCGCTGAAGAAGGCGGACATCGGCATTGCCATGGGCATCGCCGGCTCCGACGTGTCTAAGCAGGCCGCCGACATGATCCTACTGGATGACAACTTTGCTTCCATTGTCACGGGTGTGGAGGAGGGTGAGGAAGCTGGGTGCCCAGGGTAGGGACTTACTTGGTCCTCAGACTCAGGTGAGAGTTGATGCATATTATTCTCATTTCCTTTGCCCATCTTCCAACCTCCTATACACACTGGGAAAAATCACTGTAAGTCACAGTTTTGCAAATTGGATTCAGCTGGTCCTTAGACCATCGCTATGTGGAAGCTTTATGCGATTGGAGGAAAGTCCAGCTTGTCTAGGCAGCTCTAGTGCAGTTTGTTTGTTTGTTTCTCTCATGGAGATTCAGGAGACCCGACTTGAATCTGCTGTAGGTTTCTACTGTAGGATTCTACTGTAGGTTTCAGAATGTCGCCATACCCATAAGACTATTCTGTACTTCACAATCTCAGGAGGACTTTCAGGCAACCTGTTGTCTGAATGATGTTGACATATCAAGGTCATTTGGAGCCTGACTGAATGAGCCAAATCAAGTCCCCTCTTTCACAGACAATTCCCATTGGTGAAGCCCAGATTTCTGCTTCCTAGGCTCCCTGATTTCTGTCTGGAGCTATGAATTAAAACATATTACAATCCATGTAATAATAATGGTTAACATTTATATTGAAACCGTGAATGATCCTCAGTATTAAGACCTTGTATAATCCTCAGTATTGTATGTCCACTCAATTCAATAAACTTCTATGTATCAGGCACTATTTTAGATTCTGGGGATTCAACAGTGGGGAGTAAAAAGACACCTCCTTGCTCTCAGGTAACTTAATTTCTAGTGAATTAAGATAGATAGAAAATCAACTGAACAGTATAATAAAAGAAGACAAGTGCAATGGAAAGAAAATAAGTAAAGCAGGGAGTGGAAGGAGGGGTGACACTTTTTTAAAAGGTTATCAGGGACGGATTCAAGCCATCTTGCAATGCAGAAGGAATGAAGCTCAGAGAGGTGAGGGGTGCCCAAGATCCCAAGTTAGCTATGGCAGAAAAAGCAACTGGAACCTATGCCCAGGCTCTTTCCATTTCAGCGTTAATTTTTTTTAATTGAAGTATAATTGACTTACCACATTGTGTTAGACTCTGGTGCATAGTGGAGTGATTCAGTTTTACATATATGTAATTTTCCCCTTTGATAACCCTAAGTCTAGTTTTCCACGTCTGTGAGTCTGTCTGCTTTGTAAATGCGTTCATTCATGTCATATTCTAGATTTTACATATAGGTGATGTCATCTGATATTTGTCTTTGTCTGACTTAATTCACTTACTATGATAATCTCTAGTTCCATCCATGTTGCTGCAAATCCAGCCTTAATCTTCTTAGGGCTTTTATACTGGCATTGTCAGACATCTCAAAGTATTAACCAGGCCCCAGCTTGCTTAATTTTCAGAGATCAGATGATAGTAGCCAAGAACGCAGAGTATACAAATTTGACATGCTTAAACCATGGCTTTAACTAACAGTCACACAATTTAGAAACAAAACTCCAGCTGCCACAACCCAAGACCCTTTCACGGCCTGTGTGACACTGCTTCGTGGCGGCCTCTCTGCCCAGGAGCTGATCTGTGGGAGGTGTGATGTCTCTGTGCCACTCACAGAGGGCTGACTATCCTTCCCAGGCCGCCTGATCTTTGACAACCTGAAGAAATCCATCGCCTACACCCTGACCAGCAACATCCCCGAGATCACCCCCTTCCTGATGTTCATCATCCTCGGCATCCCCCTGCCTCTGGGCACCATAACCATCCTCTGCATTGACCTGGGCACTGACATGGTGAGGACCAAGCTGGGACCCAGCTCGTGGAGCTCCTGTGAAACGGACGGAGTTGGGACGACCTGTGTCAGGCAGAGGGGCAGAGCTTGCGTGACTTCTCTGAGTTTCCTTCTGAACTGTGTGTTCCCTGTTGCTTCCACCCTCCATCCTCCAGGTCCCTGCCATCTCCTTGGCTTATGAGTCAGCTGAGAGTGACATCATGAAGAGGGCTCCAAGGAACCCAAAGACTGATAAGCTGGTGAATCATCGTCTCATTGGCATGGCCTACGGACAGATTGGTGCGGCTGCAGAAATGAGGGGTGGAAGGGAGTGGGGAGAGGCTGCCCCAGAAGGGTCATGAGGCCAGTCTTGGTTTGGAAGTTGAGGGAGCTATCTTCTTAATTATGAACTGTGCTAGGCCTTAGCACAAAAACCCACTGATCTCTGATCTGCTCTTGACTTAAGGATCCACTAGGAAAGGCACGAACACATATGAAAGAACGGCAGTGCCAAGGGCCACATACTGAGTACAGACAGGACACACTCCAGGAGTACGGGGCAGAAGGACTCACCAATCTCGCGGACAGAGAGGCCTTGCGGAGGAGACAGGACTTAGGCTTGGGGCTGGAAGATAGGGCTTAGCTAATGAATGGATGGTCAGAAGGGGACCAGACGATACCCGGCTGTTGAAGAGTGAATAAATCAAGTTGGTGGAGTGCTTATTCCTGATAAAGAAGTAGTGGGAAATGAGGCTGTGGACACAGATAGTATTTATAGTGGGTCCAAGTCTCGAAAGACGTTTCTTTGTTCTTGAGTAGCCAGGTACAATGTGGGTACAGGCAAGAGATACGGACAGAGGAGACAATATCAGTATTTAGAGATGGAAACACATAGAAAAGGCACAGACTTAGGAGCCATTTCTATGTTTGAATCTCAGTATCACAACTTACTACCTGCACCACTCTGGATAATGACTGAATCTTTTTCGTGCTTCAGTTTTCCCCCTGATGAAACATAAATGACAATTCAGAATTGCTGTGAGAATCCCTGTGCAGGTATCTGCAGAGACAGCTCTGTGGTCGGTAGGCAAACAGTAGCATCAGCCGGCTATGGTTTCCAGGCATGGGGATGGAGGTTTTGACCAAGGGAGAGGCATGGAGCAGATGGGAGAAACGTGAGGGGAAGAGAAGACTTGATGAGTGTCCTGGTGTCAGAGGAAGTGGAGAGGAGTCCAGCATTCACTCAGTGGAGAGAGAGAGAATAAACCCCCTCTCAGGTCCTTTCCAGTTTTACGGTTATATAATGCTGGGTTACAGCTTAGAAACCAGTGTCAGACTTTGGAGGCAAATCCAACAGAGATGGCAGGGTCAGATCACTGATGGCAGGAATCTTCAACATTACAGCTCAGACATTACATCGACTCTGCTAGAGGCAAGTCCCAGGCGCCACCTCTTCCGTGGTCTGCCTTTTGAGATCCTCCTCTGAGCGAGGTTCCCCTGACCTCTAACTATCACTGACAGGGATGATCCAGGCTCTGGCAGGATTCTTCACCTACTTTGTGATCTTGGCTGAGAATGGTTTTAAGCCTCCTGATCTGCTGGGCATCCGCGTCACCTGGGAAAATCGATACATCAATGACCTGGAGGACAGCTATGGACAGCAGTGGGTGAGTGAAAGGCTAGTAAATGCTGGCCATTAAGAGTGAAGAAGTAACCAGGAGAAATGGGTTTAGCAAGTTTTTGAAGACACCAGGCAGACAGAGATGATCCTCATCTCCAGTCCTACAGGAGCTTTCTAACATTTGACCTCAACCTCGGATCACATCAGCAAACATTCTTCTCTTTGTTTACAATGACTTCATTTCTGTTAATTACTACTGTCTATTGCCTGTTCATATCTTCCTTGGTCTTTCTGGCTTCCTTGGACCTGGAAATCTTTGTCAATCAACTTTTGGGAGGCTGATTTCCAGGTTCTAATCATCATTGTCCCAGAAATGAGTGCTGGATCCTCTTTCTCCTGTTATTCTCCTTTTCCATGGGAGTTCAAAGAATAGGATTTTAAATCTGAAAACTTATTTTCTTTGTATATTCTCTTTCTTGTCATTCTAAACTGTTTAAACTTAGAGGATGCCTCTCTGTATTAGCCAGTCCTAACAACCAAGATAAATGAGGTCTAAACTGAAGCCCCCTATCCAAAAATATGTATTAACAATTTTAGTAAGCATGTATTTGTGAACACTTCCATCCCAATGTCTGAGACAGTGGGAGATGTGACACCAATTTTTGCTAGAATCATAGGACCAGAGACTTCACATACAGTCCGTGGAGGACAAGATGGCCTATTCTTCATCCTACAAATGAAGAATCTGAGTCTGGAAAGGTTTAGTGACTTGCTTAAAGCCCCACAGTGAATCCCTACAAAAGCTGGACTAGAATTCTGGATTGATTCCTGCCCAGCACTTTCCCATGTCACCATGATGCCTCCAAACCAAGCTAACTGCAGGGTTCTCAAAAGTATGTTAAAATCAAGAACATTGTTGGAACACTGGCTCACACACCAGTCAGTTCAGTTCAGTTCAGTTCAGTCACTTAGTCATGTCCGACTCTTTGCCACCCCATGGACTGCAGCACGCCAGGCCCCCCTATCCATCACCAACTCCTGGAGTTGCTCAAACTCATGTCCATCGAGTTCGTGATGCCATCCAACCATCTCATCCTCTGTCGTCCCCTTCTCCTCCTGCCTTCAATCTTCCCCAGCACCAACGAGTCAGTTCTTCGCATCAGGTGGCCAAAGTATTGGAGTTTCAGCTTCAGCATCAGTCCTTCCAATGAATATTCAGGCCTAATTTCCTTTAGGATGGACTGGTTTGATCTCTCTACAGTCCAAGGGACTCCCAAGAGTCTTCTCCAACAGATTTCCACTATCTGAGCCTCTCGAGGCCGACAGATGTGAATGTTCCCAGCTGCAAGGTCCAAAGATGCCCAGAGTCCTCCCCGCTTTGTACCTTGTCAACATCTCCTTAATCCTCAGATCAAGCCCCTTGTTAGTTTTATACCTTGAAACCATCTCCCTGCTACCAAGATGAAGCTTGTCATCCTTTTATTTACAATCAACTAACAATAACTAAAATTAATTTGAATTAACATCAAATTATGTCAGCAACATCTTAAGGTATTGCAAAACGGATTGAGAACTACTGCCAAATAAATACCATAAAGGCAAGGTCTATGTCTCTTCCACTGCTGTAATCTTCAGATTATCAAGTATAGAGCTTCCTCCCTAGGAGGTACCTACATACTGCTAATACCTCTGGCAATAATTCAATTGGTCACCATTCATTCATTTAGCGAATATTTGTTGAGCATCTTCTATGCACTGGAGACTGTTTTGTCCCTGGGATATAGTAGTGAACAAAAATAGCCAAGAGACTGCTCTTGTGGAGGTTATATTCTAGTTAGGGGCACAGGGTGGGAAGGGAGAAAGATAATAGCCAAATAGATAACATACTGGGTCCGTAGATTGTAAGCCCAAGAGGAGTCCAAAGAAGTGTTGGAATTGGGATACTAAAGTAGGCGAGATTGAACAATGAAGATGGTGAACAGAGAGAAAAGAGGTGTTGAGACTGAAATCACAGAAAAAATGTGGCTATTGAAAAAGACATCTGGAGTTTAATGTTGGGAGCAAGCAATCAGGTGGGGAAGGGAGTATACCATTGGAGTAGAAGATGAAGACACTGTGAGACCACGGTATGGGAAGGATCATCAACATGGATATTTAAATCTCCAAAGATGAGGACAGGCGCCGTTAGAATGACAGTGAGTCAGAAACTAAAACTTTCGTGATGATGGGAGTGGTTTGGTTTCGGGAGCTGGCTGCAGAGGGCAGGGGTGGCGTGATCTGATGCACAGAAATGTGCTGACTGATCTCATTCCAAGTTCAGTGCTTGGCTCATCAATTTCCAGCTTTTGTTTTCTATTGTTTTGGACTCTATGGTGGTGGTGGTAGTTTAGTATCCAGGTTGAGTCCAACATTTGCAACCCTATGCACTATAGCCCTCTAGGTTCCTCGGTCCATGGGATTTCCAGGCAAGAATATTGGAGCAGGGTGCCATTTCCTTCTCCAGGGGATCTTCCCACCCAGGGATTGACCCTGCATTTCTTGCACTGTAGGCAGATTCTTTATCACTGAACCACCTGGGAATCCCTTAGGGCTCTATATTTCCCTCCAAGTACAACTTTGACCACATCCCATGAGGTTCTATCTGTAGTATCTCATTATTGTTCGGTCCTACACATTTTCCAATTTTTTATTAGAGCTACAAATTATTTATAAACATGCTATTAAAAAATTTTGTTTGATGTTTACCACTTTTTAAAGTCTTTATTGAGTTTGTTACAATATTGCTTCTCTTGTTTTTTGTTTTGGTTTCTTGGCTGTGAGGCACGTGGGATCTTAGCTCCCCAATCAGAGGTTGAACCCACACCCCCATGCATTGGAAGGTGAAGTCTTAACCAGTCAAGGAAGTCCCACAAACATGTTGTTGTTGTTGTTTTTTAATGGGCTTTTTCTCCAATCTAATTTAAATGCACCTCTCCTGTGCTTGCACAGCCCTCTGTGATGTCCCTCTTATAACCAGCCTACTGTGCTGACATTGCATATTTATCTTCCCCACTGGACTCTTAACTTTCTTCTGTGCAAAATGTGAATGAAAGAATGAAAGAATGGATGAGTGAATGCCTCCCATCTGGGCCCACTCTTCGGGTATCCCTTCCCCTCTGCATGCAGATTCCCTACAATCCCATCTTCCTTACCTGTTTCCTCAGACCCTGCTTTCCTCTTGAGTCCACTTCTTTTACACCACTCTTCTGATTAACTTAGTAAATATTTATGAGTCATCCTCCCTGCCACTCACTGAACAAAGCATGGGGAGGGAGGACCCAGATAAATATGAAGAGGTGCTTGCCCTTGAGGTGCTCTCAATCAGATAAGGAAAACATAAACACACAACACAAAGTGAAAAGTGCTATGACAGAGATATATGAGAAGGGCTGTGGGAATCTGAAGAGGTCCCCTAATTCAGCTTTGGGCTGTGGGAAGGCAGGAGAAAGAAGCAGGCTCTGAGGCTGAATCCCTCCTGACGCTGATGGCTCCCCTCTGCCCGTCCTTCCCCAGACCTATGAGCAGCGGAAGGTGCTGGAGTTCACGTGCCAAACGGCCTTCTTTGTCAGCATCGTGATCGTGCAGTGGGCTGACCTCATCATCTGCAAGACCCGCCGCAACTCAATCTTCCAGCAGGGCATGAAGTGAGCGCCGCCCCCCCAGCCCCAGCCTCACCCCAAACTGCACCCCCTACCTCTCCCTGATCACCTCCCTCACCCCATTAAACATCTCCTCTTAGAAACAAGATCCTCATATTTGGGATCCTGGAGGAGACAATCCTGGCCGCTTTTCTGTGCTACACTCCAGGCATGGATGTGGCTCTGCGAATGTACCCACTCAAGTGAGTAAAGGGAGGGGGGCAAGGCAAGGCTTCTCTTGGCACAGGGGAAGTATATGGGAGGAAGTGTGGTTGAGTGGGATGTTGAGTGGGACAGGCGGCACTCAGTGATGCAGAGAGGACCGCCTATGCTCCCAGAAACGTGTCTTATTTGAGGAGGGATTAGGGCTGAGTGATTGCACTCACCAGACATGCAAATTTAGTGGATTCACCAGTGCTTAACAGAGTGGTTTCTTTTCTATAATAATGCATGGTATAGCTGTCCTAGGCTACATATTGCTCGGAACTGATGCAATCATAAAATAGCCTAATCTATGCACGGCTAATTTTGCTGTACTTCTGCAAATATGTTTTCATATGTATGTATGTATGTGAGTGGGCACACTGAAATTCTTACTATCTGGTACCTTGTTTGGTTCAAGTCCTATGTTTTCATTTTTTATATTAGTATATGCTTATGAAATTTTTTCATTTAACAGTTTTGTAGAGAAAGAACCAAAACTCCCATTTCACTCCCTCTTCCCCCAACTCTGTATTGGCAGCCTCTATTAATGATTTAGTGTGTATTCTCCCAACTGATTTTTTACGTGTTTATACATTTTGCTCACCTTTCTGTCCCTTGCAGTGTTTTACACAACGTTTTGCATTGTGTAGCTGTGAAATTAATGTTTACTAAGACACTGGCACTGCCCTTAGATGCTGATAATTCCAGGTTTGAATTTCAACTGTACTATATATTATCCTGTGATCTTGGACAAGTTGGTAACCTCTCTGAGTGTCAGCTTCACGGCAAAGTCTCGATAGCACACATCTGGCAGACTGAGAATTACAAGTAGAGATGCATATAACACATGGAGCATGGCACTTGGGCCCTGGGGGGCACTTTGCTAATAGTAGCTCAGCTCATGTTGCTATTAATGTCAACATACAAAAATGCTAGTAAGTGTGGTTGGGCATTAACCATGCCCCCAAACACGGTGTATAAACCTTGACCATTGAACTCATCACCTAATACTGTGATCACTTATTTTGTGTGTTTCTCTCTTTTCTCCAATCACTTGAGCTTCTTGAGATCAAAGGCCATCATGTCTTCAGTTTCATTTCCGCAGGACCTAGCACACAGAGTAGGCATATGGTCACAGTTGTTGAATGGCTGCGTGACTGTGTGTATGCAACTGTTTCTATTGGTTGAAGGGCCTGTGTGTGCACATAGTGAACCATGGCCTAGGCCTGCTCTGTCCAACATGGTAGCCACCATCCTTATGCAACTATTGAGCTCTTGAAACATGGCTAGTGAGACTGAGAAATTGAATTTATAATTTTAGTTTACTGAAAGTTAAAAACTAAAGCACTGTCAAATATTTTTCTATTAAACACAACTTTACTGTTTTGGTTAGACTACATTTTCCACCAAAAATTTAGTGTCTTATTGGAGACACACTGTCAATGTAAAATACTCACTGGATTTCAAGGACTGGGGATAAAAAAGAGAGGTAAAATAACTAATTAATTATGTTTATATTCATTATGTGTTTAAACAACCTTTTGGATATTTGGGGCTAAATATTAAAATAACTTCACTTGTTTCATTTTCATGTGGCTACTAGAAAATATGAATTTCACATGTGGCTTACAGTATACTTCTATCAGACAGTGCTGGTCTAGGCCATCTCTCTATCATTCAAGGGACAAATGTGGTCCTGACTCAACCCCTCTCTGGAGTCAGCTCCTTGGTCTATTGAAGAGGTTCAGGAAGAAAAAGATTTCCCCATCCGTGCAATATGGAGGAGTATATATGTTCCCTGGCAAGATATCCCCCACATCTAGTCTCAAACGGACCATCCTGCTTGTGGGTGCAAGAGCTAGAGGACCCGGAAAGCAAAGGGGGGTCTCCCTCAATGACTCCATGAAAACCAGTATATAATCTCCAAGAACACGGAATATGCCTCTTGTATACAGAGTGGGCATGTATCCCACTCTGTCCTCACTGCCTTTTAATGTTCCTGTCCTGGGCCCTCCATCCTCACTCTCCAGGCTCGGGCCTCTTCAAAAGAAAATTTCCACAAAGTTACACGGCTCAAAATAGCCTGGAGTTTAAAATTCCCCTCAGATCCTCCCCACCATTCTATGCAAAACAAAGAACTCTCCCACCCAAAGGAAAAAATGGACACTGAGGTTGGTTACCCCAGCTCCCAGCCGGTCCAGCCTCTGGCCGATCTCCAGAATTCCTTGCCCCAGCCATTTAAGAGATAACTACTCCAAATAACCTTGGAGAAGTACAGGTCCCCTTAAGACAGTAGATTTCCACCTGTATGCCTACATATACTTACTCTTCTCTTGGGTTACTGCAGCAGCTCACTCATCTGACTGCTGCCCCTTCTCGCCTCATTAAAGGTGATCTGGTCCTGTAAAGTGCCGGTCTCATTCTTTTTCTGAACCTCACCGTCTCTAACTCCCTTACCCCCCACACACAATAAACAAAACACTCCATTCCCAGCCACGCTCTCTGCGCCTGCCTTTCTCAGGCACCTCTCTCTCCTCCTCTGCTGACCAGCTTTTGCCCTCTTCAGGATAACCTGGTGGCTCTGTGCCACCCCCTACAGCCTCCTCATCTTTGTGTATGATGAAATTAGAAGACTCATCATTCGTCGTCATCCCGGCGGTGAGGCTCCCCCACACCTTGGCCCAGGAGGTCACCAGGCTCCTGACTGGCTGTCCCACTGCGGGTGGTTCCTGCAGCCCCACCCAGGGCCCCTCTCCGCAGGTCACTGCCCGGCCTGCGCAGTGCCTGGACCCTGCCCTCTAGCGCTTGACCCCACCACGCTGCGCCTTCCAATCCATCCGTGGGGCTCTGCCTTCCCCGCTCAGGCCTCCCACCCTGTCCTGGCTCATCTTTCTGTTTCTCTCCCGATGCCTTCCCCAGGTCACTCTCGTCTCTTCTCTTCCACAGGCTGGGTGGAGAAGGAGACCTACTACTAAGCCCGAAAGAGGAGGCGCTCACACAACATCGGGGTGTTCTGAGGGCCAGGTGGGGGAGGTTCAGAGGCAATGAGCCTGGAAAAACATCTGAGAGCTGTTAGTTGGGGCAGAGAGATGCCGAGAGGAAGAACCTTGGATAAGAGAGACAGGCGATCCTAGGGCGGGGTTGATGGCACCATGGGTAGGAGATGAGGGGGTGAGGGGAAGCCCAGCCTGTGTCTTCCTGGAGCCCAGCGAGGGGCTCAAGAGAGTAAACATTTGCCACAGCCCTCAGCTCCTGGGTGTGTCGCATCTGGTTTTTGGAGATTCTCTCTCCCTAGATCTTCATTCATGGTAGCCGGGCAGGGGGAGTCTTTCAGGGGCTTGGCTGGGAAGGGATCAGAATCAAGCATCCTTGCCCGCTGAGGGTATCCCCTCAAAGTTACTCTCCAACTCAACTGATAGCAAGGACAGGACAAGTCAAGCTGGGATCAGAGAAATGGAGGGGATGAGAGAGGAGCGGGAAGCCACACCTTACAGCGGGGTCACCGCGCCCACTCAGGTCCTCAGATAACGTACCCAGACTCGTAGACTCTTCATGCTAGAAGACACCTCATTTCATCACGAAGGACAGGAGGTCCAGAGAGGTTAAATGATTTGGACGGGGCCACGCGGTGCGAGGTGACTGTGGAGGCTACCACCCCACCTCCGAGGATTATCTCGTGTCCCTGCCCTCAGCCCTAGGCATCAGGGCATCTCGACCCCATCCCATCCCTTGGCCATTTTCCCTGGCGTAGCAGAGAGTGAAACAACGCTGTCTGGATGCCTGTAGCCTTTGCTTCAGGCATGGCACCGGCCCCCTCATGCTCCAGCTCAACACAGGTGATGGCCACTCCCCAAAGCCTGGCCTTTGAGCCTGAGCCTGGCACTTGCTGCATCTCAGGTCACCGTGGAGTCCCCAGGAGCCTTCTCTCCTGCCCACCCTCGGCGGCACCTCTTCCTTCCTCTTCACCCACTCGCTGGCTTTTGCTTTGTGAGCTGGTCTGCTCTGCCCTGTGGATCGGTTCACTCTCGGGCTTTTTTTAGAGGAGGGAGTTGGCTATGCCAAAAAGCAGAGAGAGAGAGAAATGCTGAGAAAAGCTGGGGGAAATCGTAGACTGTCACCAAAAACAAAGCACATGTGTTAAGTGACTGCACATTATGTCTGGCAGTGGACAAAGGCCTTAGTCACGTCATCCGTTAATCTGTACAACAGACACATTCTTACCACCCGACCCGGTTTTTTAGATGATTCTGATTCCAGAACTTGTGCCCTTAACCGCTTTTCAGGCTAGTCTCACAATGAAGGCTGGGCCAAAAACCTACAAATGCCTAATGAAAAAGGAGTCTGGCGGATGAGAGGCTGTGGGCTAGCAAAGAGAAGGCCCATCTGTAAGGCACACCAGTCACCTTCCCCTACACCGGGCACACCCTCCTCGGAGGTCTCTCTCCCACCTGCTCCCCTCCTCCTCCAACACAAGGTCTCCTGGGGACAGGGCTGCATCAGTCTGGGGTCCTTCCCCGCTGCTGACAGGGCTGAACCAGACCCTGGGAGACAGAGGGGCCAGGCTGTGTGTGTGTGTGTGTGAGGCAGGGAGAGGGGAGTGTGAAACCAGCTCCTCAGGTTTCAGTAGCAGGAGCTTTGGGTGTCTGGTGGGTTAAAAATACAGAGGCCCCAACTTAGGGTCATTTGATACCAGTGGCTGAGCCTGAAGGCAGGGGCCTAGAGGGAAAGGACCGAGTAGAAAGTAGAGAGGAAAGCGTTGGAAAGGAGGACAGGGAGGAGAGGAGGGCTGCAGCTGCTGGAAAGGCTCCGGGTGTCTATACAGAGCCAGGGGCGAGGAGAGGGAGCAGGACAGGATGAAGCAGGCTGGTAACTGCAGGAGAAGAGGGGAGAATGGAGCGGGCCTGGGCCTTCATCCCATCTCACACCCAGGGGTATGAAAGGTCAGATTCAGGATGAACTGAGTCTAATGTCCCAGCGTCTCTGTCTCAGTGTCCCCCACACCCCACCCCCAGAGTGCGCACGGCAGGAGGAGCTGGGGCTGGACATCATCTGGTCGTGGACTTCTGGGTGCGTCTGCCCTTCTCTCCCGTAGTCTTTGTGCTGATGGTAGAGCGCGTGGTTTGGCCTCCCTGACTAGAGGAGATGGGTTCTGGGGTCTCTTCAGCTCCAACATGCCCTGCTTAGCTACATCTGGCCTCTCCTGCTCCAGCGACAGCTGCCTCTCTTGGATGCACTCCTGCCACATTCCTGAGATATTTTCCTGGCCTTCCTTGCTTAGCTGTGCAAGGTCTGCCCCACGGGAGAGGGGAAAAATTCCTCCTCTAACACAATTTCATGGTGCAAAACACATGCTTGCCCCTCCACCGTCAGAGATACCTCCAGGCAGGAATGGGGCTTCTGGCTTCGATCTGGCTAGCCTCTCCCTGGCCTCTCTTGTGCCTCCGCTTACCTGTGCATGAGCCCTGGGTGGTGGTGGGGCCATGAAAAGGGTCCCTCCTTCAAGGTACCCAGAGTTGAACTCATCCACTCTGCCCTCACCCCCAAGCTGGGATCCAGGAAGCGAGAGGCCCATCCTCCCAGCTCTGCTTTGACCCTTAGTGCACAGGATTAATCAGCACCCTTGCTTCAGGGCCCCACCTCCTCATGTTTCCCCAGTGTTAATTTTTTCCCTTATTCTTTATACCTGGTCCTTTTTGACTTGTCAGAGATGTAGGAATGAGGAGTCACAACTTGCTTTCCTTGGAATCATTCATCCTGGGGAAGCCTCCTTTCCACCGTGCCCTAGAAAACCAGTCCCACAGGATCAGAGTGGAGAGTACCAGCAGGAGGCCGCAGCCGAATGACTCTCTCCTTCTCATCTCAGGGCTGTGGGCAGAGAAGCCCCAGATCTGCATCTCCCAGGGTGGCTGTGGGCCAGCACTTCACACCCCACGCCCCGTCCTTCCCCTGCATTCTCCAGTTAGGAGTGTTGAGTGAAGCAAAGGAAACTGGCTGGAGCTGAGCCAGGGCGCCGGTCCTGGACGCGGCTCCATCTTTTATTCGGGGAATGATCTCATCCTTGGTCTTGGTTCTTTAAAGGGAAGTGCAAGGGGTCTCTTTCCTGCAGCCTGGATTGCATCTGTACTCCCCGCCTTCCTCCACAGGATCAAACAAACAAACTTGACCCAGAGGAGAGCCCCAGGTTTTAGGACTTAGAGGCAATACTGTACCTGTCCCTCCTTTACGAATGTATCACCAGTCCAACCTCTGACCCGGAATACAGCCCAGTTTCCCTCTCTCTGAGTACCCTTGCCCTCCCTCAACTCTCCCTAATTACCCCCAAGCCTTCCCTCCCCCAGCCCCAGCTTCATTTACCTCCGACTCATCTCATCTTATTTTTAGCTCCAGCTTTTTCCTTTCTTAATATGGTGATGAGCTCTTAGGCCAGTGTGGGGACAGGGGCTGAGGAGCCCTGGACATTGGGTGCGGGGGAGGGGAAAGAGGCTCTGGGAGTCTGGGTGAGAGGTGGTGGAGGCAGGAGGATCCCGGCCTTTGTGGAGCCGTCCTGGCCTCAGAAGGTTATCCGTCTCCCCTGCCAATCCTGGAGACATATTTAGACGGGACCAGGTGGGGGCCGAGGGGTGCCAACCTCGGGGGCAGCTCCGGTTCCCTCCCCGCCCCCTGCTCCTATTCCTCCTCTGACCCTTTTTCTCTTGGCTCTGTCGGCAGTTTCTCCAGGGCCGGCAGGGTCCTCTGTCCACTGCTTTGGGCCATTCCCCACCCCACCCCCACAGTGAGCCCCCAACTCAGGATTTGGGACCCAGGGGCCCCTCCCTACCCCAGCTGACCTCTTCTAGACGAGACGCGCCGACCCAGACCCCACTACCTCCATGAGCGCTGCAGACAGGATGGGGGCCAGATCTGTGCCCGGCCTGCGGCTGGCACTGCTATTCCTGCTGGTGCTGGGGCCACCCAAGTCAGGGGTGCAAGGGGAGGAAGGGCTCGACTTCCCTGAGTATGATGGCGTGGACCGTGTGGTCAATGTCAACGCAAAGAACTACAAGAATGTGTTCAAGAAGTACGAGGTGCTGGCGCTGCTCTACCACGAACCCCCCGAGGACGACAAGGCCTCACAAAGGCAGTTTGAGATGGAGGAGCTGATCCTGGAGGTGAGTGACGGGGTCTGCAGGCTGGCAGAGCAGGCTCAGCCCCTCTCTGCACCCCTCTTTCCTACAACGCCACGTGGATCTTTGAGGGTGGGGTTGGGGGAGAGGCAGTGCAGCAGGATCCTGCTTGCACTAATAGGACACAAGTGGCATATGACCTTGGCCAAAAGAGAGAGAGATTCGGACCCCAAAGTACCCCCGTAGCCAGGCAATGTTAGCCAAGAGGGGAGCTGCAGGGAGACTCTCTCCTCCATGCTAGAGAAGGCTGGTAGTACTAGGACTGGCTAGGACTGGGGTGACCTTGGGGACACCCCAAGAGGGGTGCAAAAAAGGAAAAGGGACTTTCTTCATGGGAAGAAGAGGAATTGCAGTGCACCCCCAAAGCTACTGTCCCAGCCAGAACATGCCTGTTCTCTATACACTTTAGGGGCTGCACTCCAAAGAGTTCCAAACGGTATAAATATAAATGTCATTGACATTTTATTTGCATGTTGTTGTTTAGTTGCTAAGTTGTGTCTGACTCTTCTGTGACCACACGGACTGTAGCCCAGCAGCCTCTTCTGTCCATGGGATTTCCCAGGCAAGATACTGGAGTAGGTTGTCATTTCCTTCTCCAGAGGACCTTCCCGACCCAGGGATGGCACACACATCTCCTGGTTGGCAGGCAGATTCTTTACCACTGAGCCATCTGGGAAGCCTGCATGTCAGTGATTTCATAGCTAAAGGTGTAATGGAGCCCACCTTGCCTCCCACTGGCCTCTCAGGCCCCTCTCTCCTCCCCCATCCCATCTGCCCCTACTGGATCAAGCTGGGCACGAGGACTGGAAAATTTTTGTGTTTGGAGGCAGCTTCACCATGCCTTCCCCATATTGTCTTTGTGGGAAGACTCTCCTCACCCGCTAGCTGACCTCAGGCATAAAGGAGAGAGGGCCTATTGTTACAAGAAAAAAAGCCCGTGTTTA
>SJYV01044628.1:0-10930 GCA_006410875.1 Neotragus pygmaeus
GTATTGTAGTGGAGCAGTCCAAACACACTAACACCCACCGACAGCTGACATACTCTCATGGTGACGCAGGAACTCTCAGAGTTATGGGGCATGTGTGCAAACTCTGGTCCCCACAGCAAATACCACACTAACACTGACAATTGTCACTAGTACCGTCACCCCTTGTACGTGATACCTGGAGAACTGATGCATACAATGCAGCCTGTCTCAAATTCAGGATGACCATTGGGTTGAGACGTCCTCAGGCATTCAGACGCTGAGATACATGGGAAACACACACATGCTGTGGACACCCAGTTTCATATTACTGGGGCCAACACGGCAAGGCCACTGCCTAGCCCAGGGGTCCACACATTTTTTCCATCAAGAGCCAAAGGGTAGGACCCCCCTGGTGGTCTAGTGGTTAAGAGGCTGCCTGCCAACACAGGGGACGTGGATTCAACCCCTGGTCCAGGGAGATTCCATATGCTGCAGGACAACTAAACGCCTGCTGCGCAACCACTGCGCCTGTGATCCAGAGCCTGTGAGCCACCGCTACCAAAGCCCAAGAGCCCATGCTCGACAAGAAAAGAAGCCACTGCAGTGAGAAGCCTTCACACAGCGAAGACCCAGCACAGCCCAAACTGAGTTATTTTTTTTTAAGAGCCAAAGGGTAAATATTTTGTCTTTGTGGCCCACAAGCTCTGTGGCCACCACTTGGCTCCACTGGCACAAGGCACAAGCAGTCGTAGGTGACAGTAAATGAATAGGCATGGCTGGGTTTTCAGTCATTCCAAACCAAACAAACAAACAAAAAAAGGCAGCAGCAGATTTGGTCCAAGAGCTGTAGTTTGCCAATAACTGATAACATGCAAATCTTGAGTGGGACAGAATGGGAAACTGGGGCCCAGAGAGGGTCAGGAAGGCATGCTAGCATGGTCAGTCACAGCACCCACCTCCTTGCCTTAGAAAGGGACCCCTTGTGGGGCTTGGAGCTGAACTCTGCAAGGTGGAACGCAGGGGAGGCTGCCTCAGGGCGATGGACTCACCTTGAGCCTCGTCTGGGGCTGCCTGGCTCTCCAGCTGGCAGGCCTGCAGTGCCCGGCGCAGTTGCATGCGGATGATATCTATCTTGGTCTTACTGTCTTGCAGCATCTGCTGGGCTGTCAGCAGAAGCTTCCGGTCCTGATGGCAGAGACAGGCCATGAGGGGAAGATTGGGCAGGTGGGGGTCTGACCACCCATCCTGGTGCCCACCCCAGGCAGGCTCTGGGTGACAGAGCATTCAGGTGTGGGTATGGCAGAATGTGTTCCTGGGTGTTGAAGGGAGATGGAGCCTGTGTCATGTGAATCCTGACAGCTGCCACCTAACAGCTGTGTGACTCTGGACAAGCTGCTCAACCGCTCTGGGTCTGTCTGCTCATCTGCAGGAAGGGGAGTGTTCTAACAGCACCAGCCACCACTGGGCTGAGGATTAAAGGAAGTAATCTGTGTGTACGGTTCAGAACTGTGCCTGGCACCAGCAGGCGCTGTATTCGTGTCAGCTGTTAGAATGGCATATGTGTGTGAGTGTTCCCCATGGTGGGTGTAGCCTTGCCGTAGCCACATGGGTGAGTCCGGGGGTGACTGGGTGTGAGACAGTTGTAGGCAGTTGCAGGAAGCAGGGTCGTGCTGTTGGTGTATGCAGTCCAAGCTACAGGGTTGACTGGGCATAGCCAAGGACCGTATGTGTTTGTAAGTGCCAGGAACCGGTAGTAGATTTTTCCATTGACTTGGTGCTATGTTCAAAACCAGGCACTCACAGACTTCCCTGGTGGTCCAGTGGTTAAGAATCCACCTGCTAATGCAAGGGACACAGGTTCGATCCCTGGGCCGGGATGATTCCACATGCAGCAGGGCAACTAAGCCCATGTGCCACAACTGCCGAGCCTGCGCATCTAGAGGCTGTGCTCCATGACAAGAGAAGCCACTGCAATGGGAAGCCCATGCCTTGCAACCAGAGAGCGGCCCCCTACGCGCCACAGCTGCAGAGAGCCTGAGCACAGCACTGAAGTCCCAGAGCGGCCAAAAATAAAAGTGGATGAAATAAATTCTAAAACGCCAGGCACGGCCAACCTGTGATGAAAGAAGACTGGGTATTGACTGAAGGGGGCAGGAGGGCACTTCTGGGCGACAGGAAAGGTTCAGTAAGGGCGGTGGGTGCCTAGACAAAAATTCACTGGCTGTACACTTAGGTTTTCTGCACTTGATGTCCATTTGTTGCACCTCAATAAAAGGTGAAGAAAAGTTCTGCATGACCTGTTCCTCCTGTGCAGTATTCACGTTTGTGTGTGCACTCACAGGCAGGGGTGCTCTCCGGGGCTCTAGCTGTAGGTCTAACTGCCCGTGGGTGTCAGTGTCTCTGGGTGTTGCCGCCAACCTGTGACTGTGTACTTGGTGTTGGTACAACTAGGGGTACGTCTGTGTGACAACTCTGATCTCTGGGTGTGAAAAACTGATGATGTGTGTGTCTGTGCATCTAGGTGTCCTGTTGGCCTGTGCTGTGTGTCCTGGGTGTGCTATGACGGCGTGCGTCTCTCCATGTCTAGACTGTGGTGTTTTTCCTCCACGTGTTTCTGAGAGTTGTTACTGCTGTGGATCTAGATGTTATGACAGTGTATGTGCGTGTCTCAGTGGTGATATGCCACTGTGTGTCTCTAGAAGCTGTTATGACCATGGGTGTGTCTCTAGATATTATGATGATAGTATATACATCTGGGCTTCTCTGGTGGCTCAATGGTAAAGAACCCACCTATCAACGCAGGAGACATGAGTTCACTTCCTGGGTTGGGAAGATCCCCTGGAGGAGGAAATGACAACCCACTCCAGTATTCTTGCCTAAAAAATCCTATGGACAGAGAAGCCTGGTGGGCTACAGTCCATAAGGTTGCAAAGAGTCAGACACGACTGAGCCACTAAGCAGTAACATGTGTGCATATAGGCGTTGATCTGTGTGTACGTCAGAGACGCCACCAGCAGTGAGAGGCTGCGTGTTGCCCCGTCTCTGGGAGTAACTGAGTATGGTGGGGGAGTCTCTGCCACGGTGTTGATCTGACATCACCCACAGTCATCCACTTTCCTCTCTGCCCCCACCCAAGCTGCCCACACTCCAATCCTGCTGCAGAGTCACTCCACAGCCCTCTGTCCCCAACCCAGAGCGCCCCAGACTCCTGGGGGGCAGATGGAGGTACCACCCCGCCCCCCACCACACGCTCCAGCCTGTGATGCGCCCGCAGGTGTACATGCACACGGGGTGGGGGGTGTGCACGCGCGCTGCTCCCACCTTGGTGCTGCCATTGCTGTACGTCTGGATCATGTTCTCTGCCCCCTGCTTCACCTTCAGCTCAATGGCCAGCTGCTTCTCCAGACCAGCTACGCGGCTCAGGTTGGTGGCTGAGCAGGCGGAGTCACCTGTGCCAGGGGACTGGGGGGCATCTGGAGGAGTGGATGGGGCAGAGTCACCACAGCCCACCTCTCCAACTGCCCAGGTGCTTTTGCCAGCTGAGAGGATCCACCCTGGGCCTGGGAGGAGGAAGAGCTGGGGGCGAGGGGTCACAGGGCCCACTCCCCACCAGCCCTCATAGGGAAACCCTTTCAGGGCTGGGGCGGGACCAGTGTGAATGAACATAGGTGTGTGGGAGCCCTTGGTGTAATCGTATATACCTTTGTAGAGAAGGTATATACACCCCAACGATGTACACGGTTGTGTAGGCATCAGTGGGTGTGGCCGTGGTTAAGTCTGTGACCTTCAGGGCGTTGGCATAACTGAGTGTCTCCCCAGGTGCTAGTGTTAACTGTGAGATGTGAGGTGTCAGAATGACTTGGTGAGGTTCTGGGTGACGGGGATGACTCTGTGGACATCTGTGACTGTCAGCAGAACTGTGTGTTCAGATCTCCTGGCACTGGTGTGACAGCGTCCAAGTGCTGGAACAGCTGGACATGTGTGTCTCTGGAGGTTGGCACAGCTGTGTGTCAATCTCCAGAGAGTGGCATGACCATCAGGGGGACTCTGGGTATAGCTGTGACAGGATGAGGTTTTTGAGCGTTGGCTGAACTCTTTCATTGTCTTCAAGTGTTGATCCGATAGTGTTGCTGCTGCTGCTAAGTTGCTTCAGTCGTGTCCGACTCTGTGCAACCCCACAGATGGCAGCCCACCAGGCTCCCCCGTCCCTAGGATTCTCCAGGCAAGAACACTGGAGTGGGCTGCCATTTCCTTCTCCAATGCATGAAAGTGAAAAGTGAAAGTGAAAGCGCTCAGTCGTGTCCGACTCTTAGCGACCCCATGGACTACAGCCTTCCAGGCTCCTCCATCCATGGGATTTTCCAGGCAAGAGTAATGGAGTGGGGTGCCATCGCCTTCTCCGTCTGATAGTGTTAGCCTCCAGCTATTGACACACCAAAGAGGTGTGTGGGTGTTGGGCTAAGTGGTGCTGAGTCTCAGGTCTTGTCCAGTTGTGTGTGTTAAGTCTCAGGCTGTTTATGGGTTGGTAAACACCTGTGACAGCAGCTCTGTGTGTCTGAATCTCTGGGGGTTGCTGTGAGCATGTGTGAGTCCTTAGGTTTTGTGTATGTGTTGATGTGCTTGAGTGTGCATTTATCTGGGTGCTGGTTGGCAGTATGGAAGTCTCTGGGTATTCACAGAATAATGCTGCTATTGTTTAGTCACTCAGTCATCTCTGACTCTTTAGCAACCCATGGAGTGTAGATGGCCAGGCTCCTCTGTCCATGAGATTTCCCAGGCCAAGAATATTGGAGTGGGTTGCCATTCCCTTTTCCAGGGCATCTTCTCGACCCAGGGATCGAACCCACATCTCCTGCATTGCAGGCAGATTCTTTATCGCTGAGCCACAGAGTAGGCCCTTAGAGTTGTCTGGGTGCTGGCGTGACTGTGAGTGTCTCTGGCTACTGATGTGACGTGTGTTACATCTTTTAGTTGTAAGATGAAAAAGTTCTGCAGATTCCTTGCACAAAAATGTGAATACTCAATACCACTGAGCTGTATGCTTAAAAATGATAAATTTTCTGTACTGTGTTTTTTTCCAAAACATTTTATTTTATATTGGAATATAGGTGATTAAGGGACTTCCCTGGTGGCTCAGTGGTAAAGAATCCGCTTCTTAAGCAGCAGATGCAGGTGCAATCCCTGGGTTGGGAAGATACCCTGGAGAAAGAAATGGCAACCTATTCCAGTATTCTTGCTGAAAAATCCCATGGACAGAGGGGCCTAGCAGGCTGCAGTCCATGGGGTCACAAACATGGGGTCTAAACAGAAGCAATAACAATAGCCAACTAACAACACTGTTATACTTTCAGGTGTTGTGTTTTTTAAATCACAATTTTAAAAATATTTTATTCGGTTGGAAGGGCTTCCCTGGTGGCTCAGAGGGTAAAGCGTCTGCCTGCAATGCAGGAGACCTGGGTTCAATCCCTGGGTCAGGAAGATCCCTTGGAGAAGGAAATGGCAACCCACTCCAGTACTCTTGCCTGGAAAATCCCATGGACAGAGAAGCTTGAGAGACTACAGTCCATGGGTAAGGACTTCACTTCACATGTCACCTTTAATCAGTTGGAGCCTTTAGGTGTTGTCTGGGTGTGGGTGTGACTGTGACTCTGGATTTTGTGTGATACTATGTAAGCCCTTTCGTATTGTCCGAGTGTGGTTGTGACTGTGAGTCTGGATATTGGTGTGACACCGTGTAAGCCCTTTGGTGTTGCCCAGCTGTGGGTGTGACTATGTGTACCTTTCCCTGGGTGTTAGTTGTGGCTTTTGGTCTGCCTGTATTTGGGCCTCCCAAGTGGCACTACTGGTAAAGAATCCGCCTGCCAATGCAGCAGATGCAAAAGACGCAGGTTCAAACCCTGGGTCGTGAAGATCCCCTGGAGAAGAAAATGGCAATCCACTCCAGTATTCTTGCCTGGGGAATTCCACTGGACAGAGGAGCCTGGCAGGCTACAGTCCATGGGGTCACACAGAGTTGGACACGACTGAGCACTTGTCAGCAGTAATAGCAGCCGCCTGCATTTTCAGGTTGGAAGCTGCCGTGACCGAGTGTGTCTCCCTGGGGGTCAGTGGCGATGGGCTGGCTGGCCTCACTCTGGGACACAGTGGGTGAGCCCTGGGCAGTGGAGGCCCCCGATCCGCCATCCCCCACTCCCCACCCCAGGGAAGCCTGGCTTACCGTGCACGCCCACCGCAGGGTCGGGCAGCACCACGTGGGCATGCAGCTCCTGCAGCTGCTGGTGCAGCAGGTCAAGCCTGCGTGAGGAGCCGCGCAGCACCAGCTCCACAGGGCCCAGGTTACGGCCCAGGTCTGTGGTGGCTCGCCGCAGGTTCTCTGCACCCTCCTTCAGCTTCAGCTCCTTGCGGATCTCCCGCCGCAGACGCTCCCGCTCCAGCTCCAGCTGCTGCTGTACCCCAGGGGCTGCCAGGTCGGCACCCGCCAGGCCCAGCTGCTCCAGCAGGGACCAGCTGCGCGGCTCACTCTGCGGGGGACGGAGCAGGGTCAGTGGGGCCAGGGCGGCTCTGGGGGTGCAGACCACGTTCAGCCGGCCTGGCCCGGCCTCCTCCTGGGGGGGACTCCTGACACAGGCCCTGCTCCATGTCCTCTGACGGTCCCCCAAAACTGGGAGTTGAGACAAGGCCCTATGCCTGCTTCCTGACACCTCCAAACTATGAGGTCCCAAGGGCAGGGCCTTCTCCTTGCCTGTCCCCTCAGACAAGAGAACCATAGGTACAGTTCAGCCTCCCCGCCCTGTCCTCATGCAGTGGGATCCTGCAGGGCAGATTCCACTGCCCCATCACTGGGTCCCCACAGCTCGGGGTCCCCAAGGTCAGGCCCTCTCTCTCCTTCCACTGTCCTCCCAAATCATGGGGGCCCAAGAACAGGCTCTGTCTCCCTCTGTTGCCCCCAAATGACCAGGTCCTAAGGAGAGATCCCCTCTCCCCTCTGCTGACCCCCTAAACTAGGAGGTCCCAAAGGCAGGCCCCATCTCTACTCCCTTATGCCCCACATTAGGAGGGCCTGAGGGCAGCTTTCATCTTCTTTCTGCTGCTCCCCAAATGAGGAAGTATCAAGGGCAGGCCTGTGATGCCCCCCAAACCACAAGGTTGGGGTTCCAAGAGCAGGTTCCTTCTCCTCTTGGCTGTACCCTTGAACTACGAGGGCCCAGGGACAGGCCTCGTCTATTCCCTGCTGTACCCCAAAACTAGGAGGGTGTGGAGACAAGCTTTGTCTATTCCCTGCTGTACCTCCAAACTAAGAGGACCCAGAGACAGGCCTCATCTATTCCCCGCTATAACCCCAAACTAAGAGGGCCTGGAGACAGGTTTTGTCTATTCCCTGCTATACCCCCAGACTTGGAGATCCTGGGGCCAAGCACCATCTCCCCTCCTTTTGTCGTCTACAACTGGGACCCTAAAGAAAAGAGCACTGTTCCCTTTCTCCTCTATTTCCCCAACCTGGAAGCCCAAAGGGCCCCAAACAGTTTCATCTTCAAACAGAAAACTCCAAAGCCAGCATCCCACCTCCTCCCCTCAGTCCAAAACCAAGAGGTACAGGGGGCAGGGCCCCTCTGGCCTGTGCCACTTGGGGTCCTCTTCTGCTGCCCGTCCCCCACAAGGACCCCAGCCCCCACCTCCAGCTCCTGGTCCAAAGGGGGATCAGCCTCCGCCATCCTGGGTCCCGGCTGAGGGCCCCGCCCTCTTCCTGAACCTCAGCCCTGCCAGGGCCTCTCGCCTGCTACTTCCTCTTTCCTGCTGGCTCCCAGCAACCCCTGCGAAGGCCAACTCTGGGGCTCTGGGGCATCAAGAGGACCTTCCTCTCAGCCCCGACTCGAGGGCTGAGCCTGCTTCTCTGGGGTCATCCCAGGGGTGGCCCCTCTGCTCCCTGTCCTGAGGATGCCCAAGGTGTACACAGCAGGCACACAAACACGGGCTCGCTAGTATGGACATGAAGAGCAGCCTTCCGCACGTATACTGCTTCCCTACAACACACTCTTATACACCTACAGGCATCACAGGCTGGCCAGTGTATGCCCACCCCCCACCCCCTGTATATGCTTATATACACCCACACCCACAAGTGCTTACATGGGTGGCCCAGCCCCCTTCCTGTCCCAACTTCCGGCTTCTTCTCAGCTCGGTTGCCTGCTGCTGCTGACCACAGCTTGGAGGCCTGGGGGACCGGCCGGCCCTGCGGTACCTCCCTGAGGCCCACATCATGAGGAGACAGCTCTGCAGGGCTGGGGTGCGAGTGTCTCCACTCAAGCTCAAGTATGATTATTAAGAACCATGGTGGTTACTACAAGCTGCACGCCAGGTCAATGCCATTCCAGGAGGTGCTATTATCACTCCGTTTTCCAGATGAGGAAACCGAGGCCTGGGGCGGTGACCTAACTTGTCCAAAGCCCCACAGCTGGCAGGAGACAGAACTGAGATTTCCAACAAGAGTGCCCAGAATCGGAGCTAGTTGTCAGCCAGGCAAGAAGAGCCCCGCGTATATTATCTGCCGCCACAGTGAGGCCCCATTTCAGAGATGAGGAAAGTCAGGGTTCGCTCTCAATCAACTTCAAGGGCAGCTGCCCCTAGGGAAGATTTACTTCAGACCTAAAGTGTCACTCCCATGATCCTACTGGCCCCTCAATTTTATCCTGAGCAACTGCTGTATCTCCCCTCCCACTTTACAGGTGAGGAGACTGAGGCTCAGAGGAATGGCAGCAGCAGTTCTCGATAGGGGAGGGGATTGCCAACACTCCCACCTCCCTTCTGGGGGCAGCTGGCAATATCCAGAGCCGTTCTGGGTTGGTTGTCATAACTGGGGCTGCTACTAGGCTCTATGGGGTTGAGTTCATGGAAACTGCCTGACATTCCACTGTAAACACGAGAGCCTCCACCTCCAAGAATGATTCAGCCCCAAATGTCAATAGTGCTGAGCTTTAGAAACCCTGGATTAAAGGACACAGACTCACACCCTGAGCTGCTGGCCATGATCACTGGGAAGGATTTCACAGCAGCCCCACCTGCAAGGGGCTGACCTGGTCTACGTCCTTCCTCACCGTGAAAACCCTCTCAGCTACATTTTTTTTTTTCAATTTTGACTGCAGAAACCAAGGCTCAAAGAAGGAATGGCGCTGGGCCTAGGACACACCGTGAAGAAGTGGCAGCTCTGAAATTTACACCCAGGGTCACCTCCTACCACCTGCTCTCAACCAGGTCCCACCGGCCACCCAGCCCCACCCTGTCCCCAGCAGGCAGAGCAGCGGTGCAGCCAGGAGCAGGGCCAGCTTGAATGAGGGGAGTCCGGGTGGGGGGGGGAGGAGCAGGATCCCTCAGCCCCACCTCCTCCAGGAGCTGAGGGCTGAGAATATGCAGAGGAGGGAGAGAGGGAGGCTGGGCCTCCCGGGTTCTCCTTCCTTGGGTGACTCACTCCTATCCAGGGCAGGGGTCACCTGAGGGCCAACGAGATGAACCCATGAATCAGGAGCCTGGCCTGGCCTTGGGGAATCCCCAACACCCTCCAAGAAGCAGAAAACACTTCCCCCGCCCCAGGTCCAGAGGGTCCACTTCTCAGAAATTCCCTCTTCCTACAGTGACCAAGGATCTAGACCCCATGTCCGGAGATTTCAATGCATTGGGCGTTTCTGGAATCCGGACAGGACATCCGTTTGCCGGACACAGAACAGACAGGCACACACACTGGGACAGACAGAGGGACAGGGGTAGCAGACCCAAGCAGTCACGAGAGAGGAATGACCAGGATGGGGTGAGGGTGAGGGTGGGGGTGGCGTAGGGGGAAGAGAGCAGGCAGGAGACGGGAAAGGGGACCAGGGCGCAGGTCCAGCCTCGTTCCAGGAATCAAGTCTCCATCCGGGCCATGTCTGCTACATGCCAAACGCATGCATGTGCCAGGGGAGTCCTACACTGTCTTCCCAGGGCTGATGGGTAGAGGCAGGGACCCAGGCCCTCCCCAGCCCCCAAGGTCTGACCTTGTGTGATCGGCAACACCAGATACGCCCAGCTCCTCGGCAAGGCTGGCAGGCCATCAGCAGGACTGGGGCGGGGGACAGGGGGTCACGGGGGAGACACAAAGGGGATGTGGGGGGCAGGTGCAGAAGGAGATGAGAACCCAGTTACACAGGAACCACAGGACGATGGAGAGCTGATGAGGCACTGTGGGGGCACCGGAGGTACAGGACATGTCTCAGATTTGGGTCACTGACCCAAAAGGTTTCAGCAGTCATTCTGGCCCTGCTTACCACAGGCAGGGAAGGTGAGTCCCAGGTTGTGATGTCCACAAGGTGGCACAGGGAGAACCTGGGTGGGTGGCACTTCAGCGTCAGTCACCTGTGCCTGTGTGTTGATGTGTGGGTTGTGGGTGACCCAGTCCAGGCAGGATTCCAGGTAAGAGAATCCCCAGTTCATCGACATGGACACTCCACACCCGGAATCCTGGGATAAGGTTCCACCTGGCAGCCGAGTGGCTGGCTGTGTGGGTCCCTGGTCCCCACACCTAAAGAGGTGACTCTGGCACTTCCGCCAACAGGTGCCAATCTGCAGCGTCGCGACCATCGTAAAGCTCAGTTCGGAGGTGGGAGTGCCGCCGGAGCTTTGTTGTGTGTGAGGGAGGGTGAGGGGAACGGGGCGAGTGGCCTGCGCTCTTCCCCGGGGCATCGCGCCAGGCACCTGCTCAGGTGGAGCGGCACCTGCCGGAGAACCGAACGCTGAGGAGAGGGAGCGAGCGGCAGGGTCGACTGGCACCAGGATGCCCAGCTAGCCACAGACACCCGAAGTCATGCTTCCGCTGCGCCCCCTCTAATTCTCAGAGAAGGGCGGAGCTGGGGACGTTGTAGGACTCCCCTCGTTCCCCCACCCTCCCCCGTGCGTACCTCCACCTGCCGAGGAGACTGCGCTGGCT
>SJYV01044628.1:11635-23064 GCA_006410875.1 Neotragus pygmaeus
CTCCCGGCGGCCCCCGGGGCTACGGGGTCCTGGCAGCCGTGCGCCCCCCTCCGGAGCGGAAGCTGCCGGGTCGGTTTCCCTCGTCTTCTTTCGGATTTCTCCCTTTTCCCACGGGTCAGCCGATTGAGCGCGCGGGAACCCAAAGGAAAAGAGGGAGCCACGTTAAAGCGGGGAGCGGTGGAGGCCTTTGGACCTACCTGGACCTCCTCTCAAAAAAACCAAAACCAACCCATTTTCTCCCTGTTTGCAAGTTCAGGCTTTCTTAGAACGGACTGTCATTCAAGGGCACCGGAGCTTCCCCCACAGCCTGGAGACAAGCTCTGAGCAGACTATGCCTTGGGGGAGTCCCCCAAACATAACAGACCCTTATCTGTAAAAAAAAGAGAGAGAGAGAGAGAGAGAAGGATTGACCTACCCACCCTTGGAGGTGTTGACAAAGTGAAATGAGACAATACATGCCAAGTGCTGTGAACACAGTAAGCGCTGGACAAAGGTTAGCTGCTGTGATTTTTAGTGTTTTTGCCGTTGTTGTGTAAAGAGATTTGACCCTTAAATCCGTCACGGACTCGCTGTGGGCCCTGTAGCGTCTGATCCTCAGTTTTCGCCTCTGTAAGATGGGGACACGTCTCTTCGGGGCTGCTACGTGCAGGTGGCGCTCCAAGGTGCAGACTCGTGCCCGGTCGGAGGCGGAAGGTGAAGACCTCTGAGGAGCTTCTCCATGGTCTCCAGAGTCCCTGGAGCATGCAGCCTGGCTCGTGGCAGACCGGGCACTCCCTTTCAAACCCGGTGACTGAACCAAGCTGCGGTCCCTTGGGCGCGGGGCAGAGAGCTCTCCTCCGCCTTGGCGCCCTCCTGGGACCCTCCGCAGCTTTACATGGTATACGCGGTCCCAGAGATCGGGGCGGGGTGTTTTCTCTCTCCCTTTGGGCGACTCTTTGGGGCTAGGTAGCGGAGAAGGCAATGGCACCCCACTCCAGTACTCTTGCCTGGAAAATCCATGGACGGAGGAGCCTGGTAGGCTGCAGTCCATGGGGTCGCTAAGAGTCTGACACGACTGAGCGACTTCACTTTCACTTTTCACTTTCATGCATTGGAGAAGGAAATGGCAACCCACTCCAGTGTTCTTGCCTGGAGAATCCTAGGGACGGGGGAGCCTGGTGGGCTGCCGTCTATGGGGTCGCACAGAGTCGGACACGACTGAAGCGACTTAGCAGCAGCAGCAGCAGTGGTGGTGGTGGTGGTGGTGAACAGAAAAAGAGGAAGAGGAGGAAGAGAAATTATACCAATCTACAATACGCCCACATCCCCCCTCCACGGTCTCCACAAGTCCATCTTCATCATCGTTCACCTGGACCAGTGCAATCGCCTCCTGTCAGGTCCCTGGGTTCCTCCCTTGACTTCATAGTCTCTTTTCCCCACAACAACCCAGGGATGCCTAGGAATGTCTGTCAGGTAATGTCCCACCTCTGCCTAGATCCCTCTTTGACTCCCAGCTTCCCTAGAGGAAAAGCCAAAGTCCTACCAGCAACCCACAAGGCCTTCACCTTCCTTCTCTCCTCTTCTCCCACCTCTTCCCCTTGCTCACTCTTTGCAGCCACACCTGTTTCCTGGCAGTTCCTCAAATATTTATCCATTGAATTAAAGAAACCTTTGAGCCAGTTCTTTTGCTTTTGATTTAAATGTGAGGAAACTCAGGCCCCTCACCCTCAATGAGCTTCCCAGGTGGTGCTAGTGGGAAAGAACCCGACTGTCAGTGCAGTAGACATAAGAGATGCAGGTTCCATGCCTGGGTCAGAAAGATCCCCTGGAGGAGGGCATGGCCACCCATTCCAGTATCCTTGCCTGCAGAATGCCAGGGACAAAGGAGTGGGGAGAGGGGACTACAGTCCACAAGGTCATGAAGAATCAGACATGACTGAAGCGACTTAGCACCAGTTATAAAGTCAAGATGTTTATGGTCCTTGCTGCGTCTTCCTCTAATTCTCCAGCCCACCCATTTTACAGATATGGATCATGGGGCCAAGCAAGGCTGAGAGCCAGTCCACCACCTTATCCAGGGAAGGGCCCTCTGCTGCCTGACAGGTTTCCAGGCTGCTTCCCTGGATAGAGCTGGGGAACCCTGCCAAAGTCTCACTCCAACCTTCTGGCATTCATTTACTCAGTGAATATTTATCGGCAACCACTGGGGACTTCGGTAGCACTAGAAACAAAATTTCACTCTGGGCTTGAAACAGGGACACCAAGGACTTATTGTATAAACTCAGCCTAATATGATAACTGCACCAACACTTCCCTGTGCCTCCTCTGGCCTCTTTCCAGTTCTCTCCAGGGCTTTAGAAGCCCTAAATCACCCCCACCATAACCCACCTCTGCCTGCTGGAAAACCTGTTTCTGGCACTCTGGAGCTCTTAGGAAAAACACCACTCCTTATCTGGCCTACAAGGTAGTCCAGTCCAGCCTCTGCCCACCCATCCAGCCACATCCCCCTCCACTTCCCTCACCCCCATCTAACAAAACTGGCCTTCTCTCCGTTCCTCAAATATTTTCACCTTACTTCCAACCACAGGGCCTTTGCACTGGCTGTTCCCCAGTCTGTAATGCCCTTCCCTCACATCTCCCCAAGGCTGGCCTCTTCTGGCCATTTAGGTCTCTGTTTCTATGTCATCTCCTCTGAGAAATCTTCCCAGAGCACCTCCATAGCCTGTCACCTCTGGCCCATGGCTCTGCTTTTTTTTTTTTTTTAATGTGGACCATTTTAAAGTCTTTGTTGAATTTGTTACAATACTGCTTCTGTTTTATGCTTTGTTTTTTTGGCCACCAGGCATGTGGGATGTTAGCTGCCTGATCATACCCACAACCCCCTGCGTTGGAAGGTGAAGTCTTAACTGCTGAACCGCCAGGGAAGCCCGTTTTCTTTCTTTTAAATATCACTTGTCCCTGAAATTTCCCAGTAACTGGCCTAAGCTCACTCAGTCTTTGTGGAAGGAGCAAATGCACTAAGTGTGAGCTGTCAGGAGAAAGGTAACCCAGCCAGTGAACGCCTTGGGAGGACAGCTGCCCCATTGTAGAGGAGGCAGAAGGGCTGGCACGAAGGGACAAATTAGGAAATTGCCAAATAGAGAAGAAAAGGGTGTGTGGTGGAAGGAACAGCGGAAGCAAAAAGGCCCAGAGGTGGGTGAGGTAGAGCCTGGCATATCCTTCCTCCTCTGCCCTCGTCTCCCACCCACATCCCCTCACTTGTTCTGCCCTGGCTGCATAGCCTCTTCACCCGTGCTGATTCTTAGCTCAGGGCCTCTGCACTGACGGTTCTCACGGCCTGCAATGCTTTTCCTTCTCATCTTGGCATCCTCTCTTTCTCACTTCATCTTCATCTTTGTCTAAATGTCACCTCCTTAAGGAAGTCTTCCCTGACTGCATCTCCACCCAGAACAAGGCCCACCCCATCTCTGCCAAACTCCACCCCTCACATACTTTTTTCATCCTTGCAAATTTTAATGAATTTGACGACTATATTCTTTCTTGTCAGACTTTACCAGGAAGATGTCAGTTCCCAGAGGGCAGGAGGGGCTTCCCTAGTGGCTCAGGGATAAAGAATCCACCGGCCAAGCAGGAGACATGGGTTCGATCCCTGGGGCGGGAAGATCCTCTGGAAGAGGAAATGGCAACCCACTCCAGTATTCTTGACTGGAGAATCCCATGAATAGGGGAGCCTGGCGGCTATAGTCCACGGGGTCGCAAAGAGTCGGACACAACCTAGAGACTAAACAACAACAAAATAGGATAGGGATTTTTGTCTTGTTCACTGTTGGGTCTCTGGCTCCTTGTTCTTCAGTCCCTAAGTGGTAACTGACTCTTTGTGAACCCATGGACTGCAGCATCCCAGGCTTCCCTGTCCTTCATCATCTCCTGGAGTTTGTTCAAACTCATGTCCGTTGAGTTAGTGATGCCATCCAATCATTTCATTCTCTGTTGTCCCTTTCTCCTCCTGCCTTCAATCTTTCCCAGCATCAGGGTCTTTTCCAGTGAGACGGCTCTTCCCATCAGGTGGTCAAAGTATTGGAGCTTCAGCTTCAGCATCAGTCTTTCCAATGAATATCAAGGTTGATTTCCTTTAGGATTGACTGGTTTGATCTCCTTGCTGTCCAAGGGACTCTCAAGAGTCTTCTCCAGCACCACAGTTCGAAAGCATCAATTCTTTGGCGCTCAGCCTTCTTTATGGTCCAACTTTCACATCTGTGCATGACTACTCTTGCTCTTAGGACAGGGATTAGCACACAGAAGTTACTCAAAAAAACAGCTGTTGGAAGAAAAGATGAACAAACCAGGTATCATGNGCTCAGCCTTCTTTATGGTCCAACTTTCACATCTGTGCATGACTACTCTTGCTCTTAGGACAGGGATTAGCACACAGAAGTTACTCAAAAAAACAGCTGTTGGAAGAAAAGATGAACAAACCAGGTATCATGAAAGCACGACCGGAGTTGGGGTGGTTTTGTTTTGTTTTGTTTTTTGGCTGATGAACCTGGAGGAGAGAAAACACTCCAGATGTTGCCCATAGTGGGAGTGGAATTCAGACCTGACCCTGAGGACTGTGGGGACTACTGGTAGATTCTTAGCAGGGGAGGAACTGAATAAGGATTATTTCTCAAAAGATAAGGCTCTTTGCAAAGCAAGTCTTCACCAGCGGGGGAGGGTAGGGGGCCTGAGAAAAGAAATGGGAGTAGATTCATTTGCCACCAGAAGAACTACATGTATCAACAAGGCTAAACTCAAAAACATCATGTGGAGAGAGGGGATAAAAAAGCAAGGTTGAAAAATGATGGTTTGCTATTATGTATATAAATTACAAAAAAATCCAGAAAGTGATATGTATCAAGTTTGTGGAGCAGTTCAGAGTAGTGGGCAGTATGCCTGGCATCCTGGCTGAGGTTTGCCAGGCTGCATGTGTGCTAAGTTGCTTCAGTTGCATCCAAGTTTTTGTGACCCTGTGGACTGTAGCCAGCCAGGCTCCTCTGTCCATGGGATTCTCCAGGCCAGAATACTGGAGTGGGTTGCTATTCACTTCTCCAGGGGAGCTTCCCAACCCAGGGATCGAACTCACATCTCTCATGTCTCCTGCACTGGCAGGCATATTCTTTACCACTGGTGCCACCTGGGAAGCCATCTGGGTCCAAATTCTGGCACCACTGCACAGAGACGGTGAGACCCTGGGCAAGTTTCTTTTTTTTTTTTTAATTATTTTTATTTATTGAATGAATTTATTTGGCTGTACTAGGTCTTAGTTGTGGCATATAGAATCTTAGTTCCCTGACCAGATCGAGCCCAGGCACTCTGCATTAGGAGCGTGGAGTCCTAGCCACTCAGCCACCAGGGAAGTCCTTGGGAAAGTTTCTTCACTGCTCTGAGCCTCAGTTTCTTCATCTGTAAAAAGGGATGATCATAGTGCCATCTCCCTCATAGGGTTGCTGGGAAGTTTAAATGAATTAATTCTCATAAAGCTTAGAATGCGTGTGCATGCTCAGCTGCTCAGTCGTGTCCAACTCTTGGCATCTCCGTGGACTGTAGTCCACCAGGCTTCTCTGTTCAGGCAAGAATACTGGAGTGCGTTGCCATTTCCAACTCCAAAAGCACGGAATAGGGCTGCAGTGATTGTTCAGTTATTTTTACTGAGGCTGTTTCTGTAGTGGGGGAGGGGAATGGAGTTGGGGATATGAGTAGAAGTGACTTCCACTTTAACAATAATGTTATATCTTTTACTTTAAATTATTGATTATTTTGATTGAGGTGCAGCTTACATCTGGTAAAGTACACAGATCTTTTGGCGTGCAGCAATATGAATTTGTATATACGCACCTACCCCTGTGGCCTCCACTCCCCTGTTGCATAAATTTTACCTGTGCCCTTTCCCTGGCAAGCTCCTCATGTAGATTCTATGTAAATCAACTTTACCTGTTCTTGAGCTTCATACTTCATGGAATGGCTGGACTCCTTTTCTCTTTTTTTTAAAAAATATGGACTAAAGTCTTTATTGAATTTGTTACAATATTGTTTCTGTTTTATGTTTTGGCTTTTTGGCCACAGCATGTGGGATCTTAGCTCCCAAAGAAGGGATTGAACCCACACTCCCTGCATTGGAAGGTGAAGTCTTAACCACTGGACCAGCCTGGAAGTCCCCAAATGTCTGGATTCTTTCCCTTAATATTTGTTTTCTGTTAATGTAAAATTCACCCTTTTAAAGTGTACAATCCAACGTACACTGGATTGTACAGTGTACAGTGTATGTTTGCAAAGAACGTGATGTTTTTAATATTTATCCACCATGTTGTGGATATCAATCATTCATTCCTTTTTATTTCTAGTGGTATTCCATGGTGTGAATGGACCACAGTTTCTTTCTTCATTCATTTGTTGATGGACATTTGGGTTGTTTCCAGTCTGGATCTGTTATGTATAAAGATAAATTTTGACCACACTGTGCAGCATGTGGGAACTTAGTTCCTGGACAAGGGATCAAGCCCACAACCCCTGCCTTGGAAGCATGGAATCTTACCCACTGAACCACTAGGGAAAGTGAAAAAGTAAAAGTGAAGTCGCTCAGTCGTATCCGACTCTTTGCGACCCCATGGACTGTAGCCTACCAGGCTCCTCAGTACATGGGATTTTCCAGGCCATAATATTGGAGTGGGTTGCCATTTCCTTCTCCAGGGGATCTTCCTGACTCAGGGATCAAACCCAGGTCTCTGGCATTGTAGGCAGACACTTTACCATCTGAGCTACCAGGGATTGCGCTGAACCACCAGGGAAGTCCCGTTCATATCTTTTTGTGGACAAAAAAAAATGTTTCCTTGGACTTCTCTGGTGGTGCAATGGATAAGAATTCACTTGCCAATGCAGGGGACACGAGTTCAACCTCTGGTGTGGGAAGATTCCACATGCAAAGCAGCAACTGCGTCTGTGCGCCTTAACTACTGAGCCCATGCTCTAGAGCCCACGAGCCACAGTTACTGAAACCTGCACACTCTAATACCTGCAAGACACAACTAATGATCTACTAATCAGTAGCTCCTGTGCTGCAGCTCCTGAAGCCTGAACACCTAGAGCCTGTGCTCGGAAACAAGAGAAACCACCACAACGAGAAGCCTGCACACAGCAACTAGAGAGTAGACCCCACTTGCCACAACTAGAGGAAGTCTGCGTGCAGCAAGGAAGATCCAGTGCAGCCAAAAATTGAAAAATAATAACAATGTGTATATGTCAAAAAGAAATTTTTTTTTAATGTTTCATTGATTGTTATGAGGACTGCTGAGTCATGACATAGGTGCCTGTTCAATGCAATGGGTCTGATTGGAGATGATTTTTTTCTGTCTTCAGGAGGTGGGGGTGGACATTAGCAATATCTGGAGGCATTTTTGGTTTGGAGACATTGAGGCACGGGTGTTACTGGCATCGAGAGGCCAAGAATGCTCCTAAATATCCTACAAGGCACAGGATGGCTCCCACTGCAAAGAAGGATCCGGCTCAGATGTCAAGAGTCTCGGGCTCGAGGTTCCCTAGTTAACCTTATTACAAACTGCCAAATCATTTTCTGAAGTGGTCTTCTCATTTCCGGTTCCTCCACAGCCTCTCCTCCAACCTCGGTGCTGTAAATCTTTTCCTTTTTAGCCATTTGGGTGGGTGTTTAAAAATCTTTCCTATCTTACAATAATTCTGAAATGAATCAGGCCAATATGACAAATGTGAACATGTTTTCATCTTGGGTGGTGGATATACTTTAGCTGGCTCTAATTTTTCTGGATTTAAAGTTTGTAGGATTTTTGTTTGTTTGTTTCTTGTGGCTTTCTTGTTGCTTGTTTTGAACAGTAGAAGCTCCCCCTGGCTGCCTAGATGGTGAATGCCCTGCTTTTTCTTTTTTTCCCCCTTGTTTTCCAAGACTTCTTTACTGGACTCAACTGGCTCCAGTCTCCTCCTTCTCCGGCATCATCTCAGATAATCTAATTCCTCCAAGGTCACCTTTCACCTGCTTTCCTGGAGCTCCTCTTCTTTCCCCAGGAACTGGTTTTCTCCAGGTTTCCAACTTACCTGGCTTTGGCCTCTATCTCCACCTATAGACGTTCTGTTGTTCCATCGCTAAGTTGTGCCCAGCTCTTTATGAGATAGAGGTTTTGGCTAAGTCTAATAGAGAGCTGGCTTTGGCTTGAATTCCTGCCAGCAATGTGACTTTGGGATCGAGACTAACTCTTTCTGGAGCTCAGGTCAACCACCACAATAGATACGAACAATGGATGTGCTAATACACACAGCTCATCTATTCCAGGTGAGGGTTAATCTGTTGATATATTTAGATTTCTCAGAACAAGGCTGAGCACCAGGACAGACACTGGGGTGAAAAGTAGGGGAGGTACTTGCCTCCAACACAGCATTTAAGGGGGTGCCCCCAAATTAAATATAAATACGTTTTATGTGTTTTTTTAATGTGCAATTTTAAAAAAATCAAAAGTAATGGGGAAAAAAATCCAAATAAAGTAGGATCAGGGCTTCCCTGCTGGCTCAGTGGTAAAGTATCCACCTTTCATTGCAGGAGACACAGCTTCAATCCCTAATCTGCGAAGATCCCGCATACCTCAGAGCAACTAAGCATGAGTGCCATGACTATTGAGCCTGTGCTCTGGAGCCCCAGAGCCACAACTACTGAGCCCACATGCTGCAACTACGGAAGCCCGGAAGCCCTAGAGACTGTGCTCCGCAGCAAGAGAAGCCAACGAAGCGAGAAGCCCTCTCATCACTACCAGAGAGCAGTCCCCGCTTGCCACAACTACGTTGCCCACACAGCAACGTAGACCCTGCACAGTCAATAGTAAATAAATAAATAAAGTTGTTATTATTATTATTTTTAAGACAGGATCAGTAGTTCTGAACGTTTCCCTTGGCCTCAGGTGCCTATATGGCTTGACGTAGCACTGTTAGTGACCCTGTCTTTACTTAAAATTTTGATATTTTGCTCATCAGATATTTTAGAGAGATTTTAAACATTAATTTCAATTTAAAATACTGCATTCAAATATTAATTATCTTGATGACTCAGTTTTTTAAGATTAAAAAATTTATTTTTTTTATTTTTGGCTCTGCTGGGTCCTTGTTGCTATGAGTGGGCTCTCTCTAGTTGCGGAGAGCAGGGGCTACTCTCCGCTGTGCGTGTTTCTCATTGCAGTGGCTTTTCTTGTTGTGGAGCACAGACTCCAGATGCACAGGGTTCAGTAGTTGCAGCACTCAGCCTCAGTAGTTGTGGCTTTCGGGCTTAGTTGCTGCACTGCATGTGGGATCTTCCCGGACCAAGGATGGAACCCACGTCCCCTACATTGCAAGGCAGATTCTTAACCACTGAACTACCAGAGAAGTCTCATGAGTTTTTTGCTTTGTTTGGTTTGGTGTTCAGTACCCATCTTTAAGTTTGCATGCCTCACCCTCATTCTGGCCCCGCTCCCCCACTTCTGGGTATAGAGGAAGTGCTCTATAAGTGTTCTGATGTACTTATTACATACAATATCTACCTTATGTCATGTAAAGCCTCCCTCTGGATTGACTGGTTTCTCTTCATTGGGCTTTTTGACTGAACTTATACCTGTGATGACTTTAGCTCTGAATTTGTCTCAGACACGGACCCTGCATGCGATAGCTTTATACTAAATGAAAACTGAAATGCCTGAACCTCTTTGGAAAACTGTGGAGAAAGATTTAATTGTGTCAAGGGCTTAGCGAGACTGGAAAGCTGGAGCAGGCTTATGGAGTTTGCCCTACTTGCTTTCCTTCCTCCTTCCCACCCCCCAAATCTCCTATAGCTGAGAAAAGACTGATAGTACCAGGTATGGCAAGAATTAAGAATCACTGGAACTTTCACAGGGTGCTACTGAGAATGTAAAGTGGAACAACCACTTAGAAAACTGTCAGGATCTACTAAAGCTGAACACTCACATGACCTTCCACTCACCATTTCACTCCCAGGTATTTGCCCTTGAGAAGTAAATTCGTTTTCACAAAAATATTTGTATATGATTTATTAATAATGGCCAAACACTGGAGAAAAAATGTCTACCTATAGGTGAATGGAGAAACTAGAATGGCTATATTGTGGAATAGCCACACGGTGGAATACTACTCAGGAGTAAAAAAGAAGGAATATTGCTATATACAGCAATGTGGAAAATCTCAAAACATTTTGTTGAGCAGAAGTCAGACACAAAAGACAATCTTCTGCATGATTCTGTTTATATGAAATTCAAGAACAGACAAGATTATAGTGATAGAAATAAACACAGTGGTTGCCTGGTTGGGGCAGGAGGGAGGAAAGGGGTGTGGCGGACTTGAGAGGGACACAACAACTTTCTGTGGTGATGGAAATGTTCTATAACTGCACCAGGCAATTGTCACTCGGGTATCAATCATCAGAACTGATGGGAACGCGCAACTCAGGGCAGGATAAAAAGGCTGGTATCATTCCAAGCTCCCTAGCCTTCTCAGAACCCTTTCAGAACCTCTACGCTGCAGGACCACTTCAAAAACTTCTTTCCTCCGCGTAGAGACCATATTTCTTAAGGGCGAGACACTCACCCTGGGCTCACATCACGGCTTCGGTTGCCCGTACTAACTATGGTGGCACACGAACCGGTTACAACCTCGACCACGTGACGGTACGCTCTCAAACGCCCGCTTCGGTCAGCCCACACCGGCGCCTACTTTTAGATTGACCAATGAATCGGAGGTATGAGACACGCCCTTTTCCCCTCTCCACCAATAGCCTCCAGACGCCTTCCGCAGAATCCAATCATCGCTTCCGCCTCTCTTGAATGAAAAGCGAGCGGTCCAGTGAGCTGAGCCTCAGTCGGACGCAGGAGACAGGAAGCGTAACAGCGCGTGTTGGAGCGCGAGAACGGTAACCGGAGCCGGGTGCTCTCTTCGCAGCACGGGGAAGCGAACGAGGAATCAGGTGAGGGCCTGGCCCAGGCGCGGGGCCGCGGTGCGGAGACGTCGGATCTGCGGGCGAGCGGGAGATAGGAGACGGCAGGGGTTGAGGGAAGGAGACCGGGCGCGAGACAAGCGGAGGCGGGGCGGTTGGGGTGTCCGGAGCGCGCGTTGGCGGCCGTTGGGCGTTAGGGCGCATGCGCGAGGGGCAGACCGGCCGTTGGCGCGCGGGTACGGGTCTGCTTCCGGGAGGGGCTGTCATGACCGCCTGCAGGCTGAACCCCACCTTGGGACAGAGTCGGCCTGTTTTTGGAAGCCCGAGACGATTTGGGGAGGGGTCAGGAGGCGACGCGGGGGTCTCGGGCCGCGGAGCGCAAAGCCAGAGCTGGTAGACGTGACGATCTTCAAGATCGAAAGACTTCCCCCTTTCTTGCTTTGCGTTTCGGGGCCGGGGGGCGGGGGGGGGGGGGGGG
>SJYV01044628.1:23862-36459 GCA_006410875.1 Neotragus pygmaeus
ATTCGTGGTTCCAGAGATTTAGGGCAAAAAATGATGTTCCAGTAAGGAACAAAGTCTTAAGTGAAAATTCTCTTGGGGGGCACTTCAAAGTGAAAAGGGTACGCGAAAGGGTCTGAGTTGTTACTTAGTTGTCTGTCAGCTTTCAAGTTGATCAGCTCTTGGGGCTTCTGCCACCTTCTCTGGGTGGAGCAAACAGCGCCAAATCCTGTCCTGATCTAGTTTGTTTTGATTTTTAGGTTCTGTCTAGCCAGTCCCTAGAAATTTTGGGGTGTCAAGCTTAGTCTGTCATTAAATTTGTCTCCCCATTAAAACAAAAAGAGTTTCTTCGAACTCCTCTAATTTTTTGGAATGCACATCTCTTTCTGGACTTGAAGCCCAGAGTAGACGCCGCTGCCTTTTATGGGCCAAGGCTCCCCCCAGGCGTTGGCCCTTCCCTGTAGGGCGATCCATCATCCTCTTTTCCCTCTCTAACAATGCTCCCACCGTGGTTAACCCTCTTTGATTTGGTGTCTGGTTTTCCCTGCTGCTGGTCCCTTAACTTACTCCATCTTCTCTGGAGAAACTTGGTCTTGAGCAAATCCTGATTGAGTCACAACTAAAAACCTAATCAGCGATTTCTTATTTTCACCGAATTAAGTATGAATGCTCTGGGCCTAACCAGCTTGGTTTTCTGCCTCTTGCTTCAAGCAGCCAGTTCTTTCCATCCCCTGAAAGGGTTTGGACTAGTGGTTTCTGGACTGCCCTTTGCTGGCGCCTTTTCTTCTCTTTGATGCCTGAAGTGAGCCTTCCTGTTTTCACCAGTAGGAATCCTCACTACTTGTATCAGATTGCCTCTTTCAAGAGTCCCATAAGGATACTTGCTTCGCCCCTAAACTGTGCCTTGAGGCCCAGATTCTGATTCCATTTGCTCTTGAGTGCTTATTTGTTATGTACTAGGTGCTCTTCTGGGTGCTAGGCTGGCATGACTGGAGGGGGTGTTTTTTTAGTTGGACCCAACTTTGGAATATGCCTTTTTGGAACAACAGAACAGCTTCCCTGATGTTCAGTAGATAAAGAATCTGCCTGCATTGCAGGAGACATAGAGATGGGGGCTTGATCCATGGGTCAGGAACATTCCCTGGAGGAGAAAATGGCAACCCACTCCAGTATTTTTGCCTGAAAAATCCTATGAACAGAGGAGCTTGGTGTCAATAAGAGTTGGAAACGACAGTGACTATACACAATGGAAAACACCCTTTTGAAACAACAGAGGTCTGAAAAAAGTGGGAAAAGCAAGTTGAAACGTGCTGAGGCATGTTTGAGGTTCAGCAGCAAGGCCTGTGTGTGAGGGTGACAGGGGCGACAAACTCTTGAGTATAGAGGGAGTCAGGTTGTGCCGGGCTTGATAGGCTGTAGTGAAGACTGTTTTACTCTGAACACAGTGGGATCCTGTGGAGGGTGTTGAGCAGAGGAGGGGCTTTCTCTGACTTCGCTTTTTTAGGCTCCCTCCAGCAGCTGAGGGGCATTGATGGGGGAGTGGGAGATGGAAAGCAAGGAGCCCAACAAGGCGGCTTTTGGCATAATCCAGGCAAGAGGTGACAGTGCCCAAGTGCCTATCAGCTGACAATGGCTATACGAACTGTAGTATTCCAGTAAAAAGGAATATTAATCAGCCACAAAATGGAATGGTGTACTGATACATAGCCACAATGTAGAGGAACCTTGAAAAATTATGTGAGTAAAAGAAGTCAGACTGTCACATGTTGTATGATTCCATTATATGAAATGTTCCAAATAGGAAGATTCATAAAAAAGTAGATTAGTGGTTGCCAAAGTAAGTTGGGGAGGGGGGCACAGGATGGTAGCCTAAGGATTCAGTCTTATTGACATGAGGAAATGTGTGCTAAAAATGATTGTGGCAGCAGTTGAAAGTATTTGCGACTGCACAAGAAACCAATAAAATGTGCCTTTTGAACAGTGCCTTGTATGGCATGTGAATGTCTCCATAAAGCTGCTCTAGTCTAAACAGAAAGGTGATGGCAGCCTGAGAGCCAGTGACGTAGCAGGGGTGAGAAGTGGCCTGACTGACCTGCTTGGCTTTATTGGCTGTGGGACAGGAAAAGAGAAAAGACAGAACAGTTCAGAGAATGGAGTTGCCTTTTCTCAGATGCGGGTTGAGGGGAGAGGTTGTCCATAGAGAGGCTGCACGGAGGTGGTTAAGGCCCTGGGGCTGCATACTCACAGGATGAGCGGCAAATTGGGCCTGGGACCTTCAAGATCCATCTCAGGAAGAGGCACTAGTTTTAGCGCTTCCACCCCTTACACTGGGCTTCCCTGAGGGCTGAATGGTAAAGAACCCGCCTCCCAATGCGGGAGATGTGGGTTCAGTCCCCGGGTCAGGAAGATCCCCTGGAGGAGGGCATGGCAACCCACTCTAGTATTCTTGCCTGGGAAATCCCATGGAGAGAGGAACCTGGCCAGCTACAGTTCATGTGGTTACAAAGAGGAAAACGACTTAGCAACTAAATGACAGCAACAACCACCCTCTTGACTGGAGGCTGGGGTGCAACAGGGAGGACAAAAGACAGTATTCTCATGTTTGGGTCCCTTGTAGCCTGCACCCACTAGGTGCTCTGTGTGTCTGAATTAAATGAAGCCAGGAAGTGATCGCACTTTGTATTAATTCTTTTTACCATCTTGGCTGTATTCTTACTGGCTCCAGGCCCAATGGGAGGTCTTTTCATGAGAGCACTTAATTATTCCCTTGTGCAAACCACAAATAGCAGGAGCAGCTGGGGCTGGGTAGACACTGGCGAGCTCACAAGCTCCCATCTCTCCAGCATCCTGGCAGTTGCATCTCCAGGCTCAGGGTGGGGTCCTTGGGGAGTGAAGGGGGAGGGGAGTCCTTGAGATTAGGTGGTCTGAGGCTATTCAGTAGAGCTGAGACCTTGAAGCTGAGAAGGAGGCATTTATTTGTTCAGAGACCAGAAGTAATGCAGAAGAGTCATGCCTGTGGGGCTGGGCGACCTGAGCTGGGGTAGAGGCTCAGTGAGTATCAGCAGCCAAATGAGGCTGGGGGTGGCATGGAATGGGGTGGGCAGGGGCCAGTGAGGGAGGTTGCAAGTGGAAAGGAATTGGGGTTTCACTTGGTGCACCTGTGGTTGTGGCTTGAAGGGTCCCAGGGAGGGGTGAGGCAGCTCAGTGGAGGGTGGTGGAGAGGTGGGCACAACAGGTAGAGGCTGGGAAGTGCAACACGGGTGGAGTAGTGGGACCTGCTGTTGGAGTCAGTGGCGGAGGTGAGTTAGAGAGAGATCAGAGAATGAGGTCCGGTCTTGGCTTCAGTGGCTGGGTGGCCAGACCTGACCCCAGGACCTCACCCGCCTCGGACTTGTGTCAGCAGCTCGCAGCTTCTGTGCAGCCGGCTCCTTCTTCCCCCTCACTCTGGGAATTTTCCTGCCTGCGTCAGTCACTGTTGTTGCTTCTCTGAGCCCTGTTCCCCCTCCTCTGTTCTCAGCAGCATGGCGGAACAGGATGTGGAAAACGAGCTTCTGGATTATGAGGAAGATGAAGAGCCCCAGGCACCTCCAGAGAGCGCTCCACCTCCCCCCAAGAAAGACATTAAGGGTTCCTATGTTTCCATCCACAGCTCTGGCTTCCGGGACTTTCTGTTGAAGCCGGAGCTCCTGAGGGCCATAGTGGACTGTGGCTTTGAGCATCCATCAGAGGGTATGCATCCCTGGGTTTCCTTCTTCGGCTCTCTCACTGCTTCGGCGTGGTCCCCTCAGGTGAGGGGCCTGCACAGAGGGAGCGTCCGTCCAGTTTCTGATAGCTCATGTGCTCTCTTCCCTCAGTCCAGCACGAGTGTATTCCACAAGCCATCCTGGGCATGGACATCTTGTGCCAGGCCAAGTCAGGGATGGGCAAGACAGCGGTTTTTGTGTTGGCCACTCTGCAGCAGATTGAGCCCGTCAACGGACAGGTGGGTGGACACCCTCCCTGCTAGGCCCCAGCTTCCTGATGCAGCAGGAATCATGGGTCTTGTTAAAAATCCTTGTTCCTGCATCCTCTTTGTGGACTTTTAAAATTAAGTACGGTATTCAGTTCCACTGGAGTAGGAGTTGGCAACCCATTCTAGTATTCTTGCTTGGAAAATCTCATGAACAGAGGAACCTCACAGGCTACAGTCCATGGCGTTGCAGAGTCGGACGCAAGTGAGCAACTTAGCACGGACAACACTTAGTTGTTACCAATATCGCCCCCAAAATGATAAGCCAAGAGGAAAAACTGAAAAGTGCCCGGTCTGACCACCCGGCAAGAAGGCTGTTGCTTCCACATGTGCTTTTCTGGATCGTGCACATGTGGGAAGGTGTTCTTACACTGAACGCGGTTTTGTTACTGCTTTTATTGCCGACAGGTCACAGTTGTCTTCTCATGCTTGAATGTCGTAGTTCACTATTTTGAGGGGGTAATTGAGGTGCGTGCAGGTGTTCTGTTCCTGACGTGCTGGGGCACATTCCCTGGGTGGTGTGTTGGTGCCTGCGCCCTTGTTAGGGTGGGTGGTCTCGGAGGGCACGGTTTCATGGGAGGCCGTGGTGTGGTCTCAGTCCTTGGCACTGTGGGCCAGGAAGGTGTAGCCTCCCCCTGGTGGTCATAGGCCAGCCAGAGGGCAGGCTCGGGAAGCTGTTAGCATGGAGCTGTTAGCTAGGTGTCTCCCTGGCCTAGGGGGACACACCTGCGTAGCTGTAAGGAGACTAGGGAGAGCTTTCCTGGGTGGCTCCAGTGCAGGAGATGCAGGGTCAGTCCCTGGGTTGGGAAGATCCCTTAGAGGAGGAAATGGCAACCATGGGCAGAGGAGCCTGATGGGCTACAGTCCATTGGGTCAAAGAGTCAGACGTGACTGGGGGAGTAAACAAAACAAACAGTAAGTCTTATCACCTGCTAGGGGAAAAAATAAGATACAGGGAGTGAGCAGCAGCTGATAGACTGGGAGAAGATGGGGCCATGTGGACTGGACCTTCCAGTGGCCCAAAGGGGTGGGGGCTGCCAGGGGACCAGCAGCAGGGTGGGCTCTGGCCAGGAAAGGACTTCGGACATTGCCTTGAGGGTCTCTGCCCCACAGGTGACGGTCCTAGTGATGTGCCACACTCGAGAGCTGGCCTTCCAGATCAGCAAGGAGTACGAGCGCTTCTCCAAATACATGCCCAGCGTCAAGGTGAGTCCCCAGGCCAAGTGAGGCATCACGTGGCCCTCTGTAGCCTTGCTGGCCGCGGCCCTGGCCCAGCCGGCATTAACCAGGCTTGGCTGCAGCGGCTGCCTTTGAGGTCTGTGGTGGTTTACGCTCCTTAAAAGCCTGATGAATTATGAATGGCCCCCAGAGGCCTGTGCCAGTCTCAGTCCTGGGGCTGCTTTTCAGTAGAGCTGGGGCCAGGCTCTGAGGCCTCTCCTGTACCCAGGCACCAGGTCTGGGGTGTTGGTGGGGGCTTCTCAGGGTTGTGAACTGAGTGGCCGCAGTCACAAGAGTTGGGTGTGAGCTTGCGGCCACCAGATGGTTGACAGCAGCTTTCCGCCCGCATAGGTGTCTGTGTTCTTTGGGGGCCTGTCCATCAAGAAGGATGAGGAGGTGCTGAAGAGGAACTGTCCCCACGTGGTGGTGGGGACGCCAGGCCGGATCCTGGCACTCGTGCGCAATAGGAGCCTCAACCTGAAGAATGTGAAGCACTTCGTGTTGGATGAATGCGACAAGATGCTGGAGCAGCTGGGTGAGTGTCTGCACCGGGTCTGCGGGCTGTGGAGGCCCCTTGCAGCATCCCCCAGACAGCAGAGCCAGGCCCTGAGAGGGCAGGCCAGAGGTTTCCCCAGAGTAGGGTCGTGTGGGTGGCCGGCAGTCAGGTCTCCTGGAAACAGACTTGCAGGCAAATCCTGGCATTTGGCAGAGCGAACTGCAGCTTCTGAGCTAGATCTTGGAGTGGGACCACATGGCCCAAGATAAGCCGTGTCTGGGCACATGTCCATGTTAGCCGAGGACCATGGCCTTGCCGCCTGCTGGTTTAGCTCTAGGCCCCCGCCTGCGCTCAGGGAGCCCTGACAGGGCTGGTGGGAACTGGGGCTTGTGTCTGGGAGGCGGCTGCAGCTCTCACTCCAGCGGCTGTCTCTGCCTCAGGCTCCCCACCCTGAAGCGTGGCTGGAGGCGCGCTGGCACGGCTGCTCCGCTCTGGCAGCGTGTAAGTGGATTGCCGCTCCTCCTGCGCCTGTGCTTATTACCCTAAGTCCGGACCCTCAGGCACCTGGGGCTCCCTCCTCCGGCCAGTCTGCGCTTACACTGCCCTTGTCATGGGGCCAGCGGCTCCCTGGCACAGGTTGGGAGGGACTGGATCTGGTCTTGGGCGGGGGTCATGGTCTGGCGGGCGCTCACGCCCCACTTCTTGCCAGATATGCGGCGGGACGTGCAGGAAATCTTCCGCCTGACCCCCCACGAGAAGCAGTGCATGATGTTCAGCGCCACCTTGAGCAAGGAGATCCGACCCGTGTGCAGGAAGTTCATGCAAGATGTGAGTAATGGCGAAGAGCTCAGTGCGGTAGCTTCAGCCTCCGAGGGTGCAGGCTCTTGCTGCTCCCCAACATCCACGCTGCCCTCATGGCACAAGCATGCTGGAAGGCCAGCGGAGCCTCTTCCTGTCTTGTCAAACTGGGAGCTGAGAGCTTGGTCTACACCTGAACCGGGCCGGACCCTAGATCCAGCTATTGGGAGACAAGTATTGGGGGTACAGAGGCCTCTTGGAAGTATTGCAGCCACGGAGTCGCTTTTGGAAGGTTCTGGGCAGGCAGAAGGCCCAGAAGTAAGCCCCGCCTGGCTCTTCCTGCTCTCCTCCCCGCACAGCCCATGGAGGTGTTTGTGGACGACGAGACCAAGCTCACGCTGCACGGGTTACAGCAGTACTACGTGAAACTCAAGGACAGTGAGAAGAACCGCAAGCTCTTCGACCTCCTGGATGTGTTGGAGTTTAACCAGGTGATGCTTCTGCACTCCCGTGGCCTGTGCTGGGGTTCCCGGCCTGGGGGAGGGATTCTGGCCCTGACCCTGGTCTGCCCCTTCCTCCCTTGCAGGTTGTGATCTTTGTGAAGTCAGTGCAGCGCTGCATGGCCTTGGCCCAGCTCCTGGTGGAACAGAACTTCCCAGCTATTGCCATCCACAGGGGCATGGCCCAGGAGGAGCGGTGAGTGCGGGCCACTCTCAGCCCCTGGCAGGCCCTGAGGAGGGGATGCCACCCAGGGTCCCCGTATCTGATGGCCACCCCTTGTTCCTCTCGCACCTAGCCTGTCGCGCTATCAGCAGTTCAAGGACTTCCAGCGGCGGATCCTGGTGGCCACCAATCTGTTCGGCCGAGGGATGGACATTGAGCGCGTCAACATCGTCTTCAATTATGACATGCCTGAAGACTCGGACACCTACCTCCACCGTGTCAGTGGCCCCCGAGGGTGTCCCTTCCCTCCTGCCCCTTTCTTAGGGTTGGTGTTGGATGGGGACCTCTGTCTGTTCTCAGCCTGACCCTTGCTCCTGTCTCCCTGCAGGTGGCCCGTGCAGGTCGCTTCGGTACCAAAGGCCTGGCCATTACTTTCGTGTCTGATGAGAATGATGCCAAAATCCTCAATGATGTCCAGGACCGGTTTGAAGTGAACGTGGCAGAGCTTCCAGAAGAAATTGACATCTCCACATACAGTAAGTGGCTCAGACAGGGCTGGGGTACCGGGGAGGGGGGGACAGTGTTGGGGCCTATTCCCACTGCCCCCTCACAGGCTTCCCCCGTCCCCCGTGTGTGTCTTACAGTTGAGCAGAGCCGGTAACCACGTGCCCTGACGACCAGAGCCACTCTACTTCCCACGTGCTGCTGCTTCAAGTCCTCTTTCTAGGCAACACTGGGCCTTTCATTTTACTGTTTAAAAGCTGTAGATTTGTGCAAAAATACGTTTTTATTATGGAAGTCTGGCTCCTACAGTGTCTGTTTCTGTCAGCTCTGCATTTCATGGACACCAGGGGCCCATGGCCTGGTCAGTGAGCCTCTGGCCAGCAAGACATGCCACCTTCTGTGTCAACATGAGATTTAATTCTTGAAGTGTCAACACTGAACGGTTTATACAGGTTAAAAAAAAAAAACAATGTCCACAGCCTTCACATCAGTTTGAACCCTCTGCCCTGGGGCAGATGGGCCTTAGTACCATGAGCCTTGTTCGGCAAGGAGCTGAGAAGGGCTCTGCCCCCCTCCCACCCAGCTTCAGTCTTAGCTTAACCTAGAAGCAAAGTCTCAGCAAGCACCTTGGCCTCTTGTTCTGTAGCAAAGACAGATGACAGGAAAGGGCCAGGCTGGGCACGAGTCCTCATTCTGTCCGGGCCTGGTGTACTCGAGGGGGCTGCCCCTACCCTGAGTGCTGACCGGGGTGGAGCTGAGAGGCAGCAGGGAGTAGGTCTGACCCTCCACCCTTGCTGGGTGTTCAGGGGTTGGTACCAGACAGTGGCTGTCACCCTCCTCTCCGTGGTGCGTGTGGGGCCCGAGGCAGGAGGGAGCAGAGCAGAGAGGAAGGAGAGGAGGTCACCTGTGTGTGCAAAAGCTGCTGAGGCCACAGGAGTTGCTGGTTTGGCCAGAACTGCACCTTCACATGCCAGACTCTGAGGGCCTGAGGGCCTGGGGAGAAAGGAGCAACACGTCAGAACAGAGCCCAGAGACCCGGGGGCCTTTTGTCCTGCACCCCCTACCCCAGGCTCAGCCCTTACCTGAGTCTGATTGTGGCTAGAGCCAGAACCAGAGGTGGTTGTGGCGAACTCGGAGTACCTGTTCCCAGCAACCATGCAGGCCCACTTGCGGTACTCCTCTCTCACCTGTGGGGCACAGGGGCCAGGTCAGGGGAGGATGCGCCCCAGGACAGGAGGAGGGCCCCAGCACCGCCCGCAGCCTGGCCTGCGGCCCACCTTCTTGTTAAGGAGGCAGTACAGCACGAAGAGGAAGAAGCCCTGCAGGCAGTTGAGGATGCTGAAGATGTAGGACAGCACCCAGCTCTCCGGGTCGAAGAGGAGCAGGCCGAAGACCCAGGTGCAGCCCAACACGAAGAGCTGGGCGATGGCCGTGATGGTCAGCACCCTGCGGGGAGGTGGCCAGTTGCAGCTGGGGGCCCCACCTCATACACCCACCTCTTCTGTCACCCCCCCTCCCTGCCTCTGTCTTCTCACCTGGCTTTCTTTAATTTCTTTATGTCAGGGTTGATTTCAGAAAACTTCTGGGTGAGTTTCCAGACGGTAATCACAAAGATGATAGCATTGCCCTGGGCAGGGAGCACAGAATTCAGGTTAGGGGGTGTCCTTGGCACTTGCAGGGAGAAAGCTGGGACAGGGGCTCAGTGTGCAGCTGAGTGCCTCAGATTTTCACGGGTATGGGGTGGGGCGAAGTGAGACAGTTACCAAAACGATGACGGTCACAGGTCCCACAAAGCTCCAGAGGAAGCCACCCTCGAGATTCAACCAGCAGCTGGGCAAGAAGGGAGGGTCTGGTCAGCACCCAGTAAGCCCAGAGGGGAGCAAGGGCTCCGTGCAAACCCCAAGCCCTGGCCTTCCCACCATCTCGTGCTCACAATTTCTCGCGGCCATAGCCGTTGCTGTAGGCGCCTGCCGAGATGCCCACGATGATCAGGGGCACCCCGTAACCGATCAGGCAGAGCCAGAGCTTTCTCAGGCCTTGGCCCTGGAACACGCGCACCACGAGGAAGTAGAGTTCCACGCCCTCGAGGCTCATCCAGCAGAAGGCGGCCAGGAAGCAGTAATGCAGCAGCACGGCCACCAGGCGGCAGCGCGTCCCCACCTGCGAGGGCGAGGGCGGAGGGACGGGGTGATGACGTCAGCGGTGGGAGGGTCCGGGACTGGACTCCGAAGCAGTGAATGGGCGGGACCACATGCTTCCGCTGAGGGGAGGCCAACCACCCCACCTAGCTGGGAGTAGGCGGAGCTATGCCACTCCCAGCCCCCGCAAGTCTAGCGCCCAGGTGAGAGTGGGGCGCCCCACGGGGCGGGGCCTCACCTCGCCGCCTTCGTTCTCGATGCCCGCCAGGAAGATGGCGGAGCCCACGAAGAGGCAGATGCAGAGGTGCAGGTGCACCGTGGTGCGCGAGCCCTGGATGGGCCGCACCAGCAGGAAGGTGAGGATGCACAGCAGCAGGCAGGCCAGCGACAGCGCCAGGCCCACCTTGGTGATCAAGGCCAGCTTCGGGTCCTAGATGCAGGACGGGCGGGCGGGACTCCATCAGCACCCTGAGGCCTTCCTGCCCTCCTTGGCCCCACCACCCACACCCACCTGGGACCTGGCCTGCAGGACTGATCAGGTGGCTCATCTCCCTCCACCTCCTCTACCATCAACATCTGAATAAACCTACCATGTCTCTCACCCTAAATACCACCACCCCTGCACCCATGGGTGCAGCAGGTATCCCCACTTCCTCTGGATGAGTGCCCCACTACACACCCAGACAGTTCTTAGAAGGCCCCCTGTGTATCCTCAATGGCTGCAAGCTTCTTTCCCTACACTGATGAGCCCTCCTCTCTGACCCTCATCTCTTGCCCCTCCGACACCTCGCTGCAAATATGAGCTCATCAAAACCCACATTTGTGTCCTTCCTGGGCCTTGGGCCTGGACCGCCAGCCTCCCCTACTCTGCCTGACCCATTCCAGGTATTCACATGGCCCAGTGTATCTATGGATCCCTCAGGAGCTTCCAGCAACATTTAACAACTTGATGGAGGTTCCTCAGTGGCTCCGTGGTAAAGAATCCGCCTGCCAATCCACTAGGAGATGCTGATTTGATCTCTGGGTCAGGAAGATCCCCCGGAAGAGGAAAAGGCAACCCACTCTAGTATTCTTGCCAGGAGACTCTCATGGATAGAGAAGCCTGGCAGTCTACAGTCTGTGGGGTCATGAAAGAATTGGACACGACTTAGTGACTAAACAACTTGTGGGGGTGGGCCATCAGAGGGGCACTGGCTGAGGTAAGGCCCGCGGTGCCAGGCCACTCTCTTTAGTTGCGGAGTCATGTGGAGGTCTAGGGGTCCCAAGCAAGGGGCTGCATCTGGTCTGTGCAACCATGCAGAACCTCTGGGACCATTCCACTGAAACCAGCTGCCTGTCCCGCCTGAGCCAGCCAGGCCACAGTGGGTTTCTGAGGATGGCCCCGTCTGCTCACCTCCACGTCATAGTGGGCCATGAGGATGGCAAAGCTGCTTAGGTGGCTGCACTGGCAGGTGATGCTTCTGTCGTCGCTGCCCATCTTCCAGCAGCCCGAGGTGGCCCAGGACCCGTTCCCATTGCCGTCTTTCTTCCAGAAGGCACAGATCAGCTCCTGCCGTGGCTTGAGCTCACGGTGTTCCTAGGGAGAGGCGGTCATAGAAGTTAGCTTGGAACCCTCTCGTGGGTACTGGGCTTGGGTGGACCCCAAAGAGGGCTGCTTCTCCTTTGACAGTTGTCTACTGAGCACCGACTGTGTGTGCCAGGCCAGGGCACCCGGGAGTGAACTGGGGAGACAGAAATCCCTGTCCTTCTGGGCTGACATTCTAGTGGGGGAGACAGACAGGTGTATTACCTAATAAATAAGTAAACTAGATAGTGTGTTAGCAGGTGCTGAATGCGAAAGAAAAGAGCAAAGGGGAAAGGTGGGGTGTGATTAGATTGTAATTTAAACAAGCAGGTCCAGGAAGGCCTAGAAGAGTAGGTGACATGTGAACAAGTTGACAGGTTAAGGACTGAATCGTGGCGGAAAGGTGTCCCAGGCAGAGGGCACGTGTCAAGACCCTGAGGCACGTGTAAGGAAGCAGCACAGTGGGCGGGGGTGGGGGAACGAAAGCTGCTAAGAGACCACGGGGACCTTGGCTATGGGGTGAGCAGTGTGGCTGATTGCCCTCCCCACCCCAGGACTCACATGGAGGGTGAAGGCAAAGGAGACATTGGAGTCGAGTTTCTCAGTGTTCGTGTTGCTCATAAAGACAGAGCTGACCGCTGAGAGAAGCGTGACCTTGGCACCTCGGACAGGACTCTTGTAGGTCTCTTTCAGCTTCTCCAAGTCCAGTTGCAAAGAGGCATTGGCCAGCAATTTTTTCATGGTCCGACTGGATAGGATGCCCACCACGGAGGGGCCTGGGGGACAGACATGCTGGCTACCTTCTGCTCTGCTTGCTTCCGTGCCCCATCCTTCCTCTGAAGATGTCTAATTCAAGCTCGCCCGTCTGCCATGATGCCCAGAGTCCCGCCCCAAGGCTCGGTTTCCTGTGGCTGCATGTTCTGAAGCTGCGTTGTTCAGTCCCTCAGTCCTGTCCGACTCTGCGAGCCCATGGACTGCAGCACGCCAGGCTTCCCCGTCCTTCACCATCTTCCGGAGCTTGCTCAAACTCACACCCATTGAGTCAGTGATGCCATCCAACCATCTCATCCTCTGTCGCCCCCTTTCCTCTTTCCCTCAATCTTTCCTGTATCCTAGCCATATCCTAGCTTCTCCCTCCCTTTCCCCAGAGTGCCCGCTCTGGGTGCCTGCCATTACCCGACTCCCCGGCTGCAGCTGCCAGGGCCCAGTCCAGCAGCATTCGTGCGTGGCT
>SJYV01044631.1:0-16706 GCA_006410875.1 Neotragus pygmaeus
GTTTTCTCAAAGCATGGAGATGAGATCCCTGTGATATAGAACAGGTTCCCACGAGCTATCTATCTTACACATAGTAGTGCATGTATGTCAATGATGCTTTTATGCATGCTAAGTCATTTCTGTTGTATTTGTCTCTTCAGTTGTGTTTGTCTCATGTCTCCAGCACTGGCAAGCAAGTTCTTTAACACTAAGGCCATCTGGGAAGCCCATTTTCAATGTTACTCTCTCAATTCATTTCAGTAATCTTTATTTGAAGAAAATGTGTTACTGATTTTTTTGCCTTAGTGATTTTTTTTTTCTAAAAAATGTTCTTAGTGACGAAAATTTCCTAAGTTTTTATTTAGCTGATTTGTTGTTCTCACCTTGAATGATCTTTGACCAGTTTGAAAATTCTTGGTTCAGCACTTTGAAGATGTTATTCCTTTGTCTTTCTACATCCAGCTTTGCTATTAAGTCTGTGGTCAGTGAGTGTTTCTCTGCCGGGAACTAGCATGGGAGAGACCACCCATGACAAGGTCATGCGGAGAGACCTGACCGGCAAGACGATTCAGGTCTCAAGGGGTCCTCTGCCTGAACATCTACCCCGAAACCAAAATCTGTCTGTTTACTGTCTGCTATACTATACTCTTCTGACACTACAGGGGGCTATCCCCGACCACCTTTCTCTGGAAAAAGTTACCTTAGAGCTCCAACTGGTCTCCTGCATGTGAAAGGAATGTTTCAGCTCAAATCCCTCTGATGGCACTCTAACTTGCCTGACAGGGTCCCCCAGACTTTTACAACTTGTGATTGTTTACAGCCCCCCAACCATGAGAGGCACGAAGCTTAAAACATCTTAAAGATATAGAGCCTTTTACAGCTAAGAATTAGTTTGGTGAAGGATTTCATTGTTGAGTTAATGTTTGCTGCCAGGCTTCCATAATCTTTATCTTTTAGGCACCTGAAGAATATTAATCAATGTAATTGGGATATAGAAAAAGGAATATAGTAGTTTTGATATTAGCAACACTAGACTTTTGAGTTAATTAATTTTCTCTTTGTTATAAATCACTATACTCCTCTTTCTTTGTTATAAATTGTTGTGTCCTTGTTATGTAAGAATGTAACTTTGTTTAGTGCTTTCTGAGAGTGGCACCAGACTTTGGGAAGAATAACACTATTAAGGCAAATAAGTTTTCTGGTNATTTTCTCTTTGTTATAAATCACTATACTCCTCTTTCTTTGTTATAAATTGTTGTGTCCTTGTTATGTAAGAATGTAACTTTGTTTAGTGCTTTCTGAGAGTGGCACCAGACTTTGGGAAGAATAACACTATTAAGGCAAATAAGTTTTCTGGTTGAAGACCCTTATGAGAAAAAGGCTGTAAAATGTTAATTGGCCTTCTGGCCAGAAGATGATGTAAATCACCTAAGACTTGTGTATACAGCTAGGTATGCAGAGATAAAATCTGGTCTTGATAAGAGTCAGGGCTGCTGACACTGCATAACTTTGNCAGGAAGCCTCGGCATTCTTGAAGCAGAGCAGACAGATAGAACTTGCCTAGAAGCCTAGTTGTCAGCAGGTTGTCTGTTCCAAGGAGCTGTGCCCTGATGGGACACTGATGAGAGTTGGCAGGAGAGAGCAGCAGGCAGTGTAGATAAACAGATTAGAACAGCCAGGCATAGAACAATTACCAAAGATGTGTTAATCATTCCCTCCTCTTTATCCTCTGAGTCCTGTGCAGTCCACAGATATTAATACACTGGTAGTGGGAGAGAGATCTTGTTTCTGAAATAACTGACTTGGCAATAGCCTGTGGGAGATTTTGCCTTAAGCACTTCACTCAATTGTCTTCATTTTCTGATGAGGTTTAGTATCATTACTGTCATAGTAAAAGAAACTGCAGCAAAAGAAGATGTCATATTTCATTAATAAACAAAATTGAATTTCTATTGCCTATCTTATCAAATATCAGGGGAATGATGCTGAATTATCCCCAAATCAAAATGTTTCCTTCTACTTCAGGCCTCAGTTTTTCCCCTAATAAGACCAATATCTAGATCTGTATCAGGTGTATGAAGATCAGAGTTATATAGAATAGCTCTCTTATCTCTGATCATTTCCCGAAAAGAATCTATTTCCTTTAGGTGATAACTGATATAATTACCAATTGCTACAACTTTCTGAGAAATTTCTCTTCCTTGTAAAATTACAGCTAACATTATTTGTAGTTTGTCAAGTGCTGGTTTAATTTATAACATTAACTCACATAATCTCCACAATTACCTTATTATTACTCCTTTATTACAGATGAGAAAACTGAGACACAAGGTAGTATAACTAAGGTCACAGAGTAAATGTGGTCTTGGGCTCAAAACCAGGACATTTAGTATCTGAAGACCATGATTTTAATCATTATGCTAAATCTATGTCTTTGAGAGTTTGCATAGATTTTGCCAGTGTCAAAATTCATGTATGCCTTGCCCTTGATAATGTATACTAAACTGATTCCAAAGAGGGAACAGATTTTATAGTCATCTCCCAAATTTAAATTTATACCCAGGTTGAACTTCAAAACTGTTTTTAATTAATCATGTGAGTTGCTTTTAAGGCTTGCTCAAATATCACTTTCTGATATGATCCACCAGCACCTTCCACTGATGACATTCTTTATTCTCCTTTATCTACTGCATTTATTTCTTAGGGCTACTATCATGAATTACCACAAACAGACTGTCTTAAAATCAATAGAGATTTACACTCTCATGGGCTTCCCTGATAGCTCAGTTGGTAAAGAATCTGCCTGCAATGCAGAAGACCCTGATTCAATCCCTGGGTCAGGAAGATCCCCTGGAAAAGGGATAGGCTACCCACTCCAGTATTCTTGCACTTCCCTTGTAGCTCAGCTGGTAAAGCTTTGACCTACAATGCAGGACCCCCGGTTGGGAAGATCCCCTGGAGAAGGAAAAGGCTACCCACTCTGGTATTCTGGCCTAGAGAATTCCATGGGCTATATATTCCATGGGGTTGCAAAGAGTTGGACATGACTGAGCGACTTTCTTTCCCTTTACGTTCTCATTGGTGTGGAGGTTGCAAATCTAAACAAAACTAGATGGAGCATGTTCCCTCTGCAGGGTATAGGGGAGAACGTTTGTTTCTGTGAACTGGAGGTCCTTGACCTTAGCCTGTAATAGCAGCAGTATCTGCCCCATCCTCACATCTTCTCCTCTGTCTATTCCTGTGTCTCACATCTCCCTTTGCTTTTCTCAGGTAAGAACACCTGTTATGGTACATATATCCCAACCTAAGTCTGGGGTGATTTTATCTTGAGGTCTTTAACTTAAATCTAGAAGGACTCTTTTTCTGAATAAGGTAATGTTCACAGGTTCCTAAATTAGGTCTTGGGCATACTTCTCTTTTTTACATCTATCTATCTATCTATCTATATATGTATATATATAGAGAGAGAAAGACTCAGATTATTTTCCATTATAAACATATCTTGATGGGGCTGCTATTCAGCCCTCTATACTCATCTCTTAAAAAATCAAATTATGTATTAATTTAAAATTTATGATCTACTCATTAGATTTATTGATTACATCTTTTTTCCCCTTGATAGAATATAAGCTATGTAAGTCTGAGAAGTCCAGATTCCTAAAATAAAACATGTATTAATACACATTTAGAAAATACATTTAGAGATAGGCTCAAATGAAGACATGAATAATTTCATTGAAAATCTATTCTTAGAGAGAATGTCATTTTTTTTTCCTTTTTATCAAAGGTTTTTTACATCTGCATCAGATCTGTATTTTTCCCAAATGATTACAACGTCTCTACTATGTGTATCCCCCCAAACAAACCTTTGTACTAGTGGGCACTCAGCCATGGCACAAGAGTTAAACTATAGTTTCACAGAACACTTAGAAATTTTCTAGACAGTAATATGTTTATTGACTCTAGGAATATTATGAAGGACCTGTTATAAATTAAATCTTGTGCTTGGTTCTAGGAAAAATCAGAAAAGAGATGATTTTTTTTTTTGTCATCAGATATCTTTTTTTTTTTGAAGACACAGCAATTACATGGAATATTCCAAAGCAATTAAAAACTTTTGGTTAATGATCAACAAAAGTTAAATATATAAACCCTGACTGGAGCCTGAAAATCCTTTGGTCCATCCTTTTTCTAGATCTGTTCCTCATTCTAACAAGAAGGAGATTGATTAAGATCCTCAGATCTAAGGAATGCTACTGCAGTTATATTCACCTAAGGGTAGCTTTAGAGTTAAAACATAACCTGTTACCCATGTTCTTTTGGAGATCATCAGCAAAGACCATAGTTTGATGAAAATTCGGGAATCCTCTGTGAAGTTAGCCTGTTCAAACTTTAACCTGAGCCTATCAAATCATAAGCAGTCCATTCCCTCATTCAAAAGTATTTGTCGAACACCAACTACCTACTATGTACTGTGTACTGTTCCAAATACTGGTGTAGAGTACAGAACAAATAGATAACAATTACTGCCTTAAATGAGCTTCCATTATGTTAAAGGAGATAACAATAAACAAGAAAAATAAAGTATAGAGAATTATTCATAAGAAAAAGGCTGAAAATCAAAGTTGTTCAGTCATATCTTACTCTTTGCAACCTCATGGACTATACAGTCTATGGAATTCTCCAGGCCAGAATACTGGAGTGGGTAAGCCATTCCCTTCTCCAGCAGGTCTTCCCAACCCAGGGATTGAACCCAGGTCTCCCACATTGCAGATGTATTCTTTACCAACTGAGCCACCAGGGAAGCCCAAGCATACTGGAGTGGGTAGCTTATCCCTGCTTCAGCAGATCTTTCTGACCCAGGAATTGAAATGGAGTCTCCTACATTGCAATGGCAACCCACTCCAGTACGCCTGCCTGGAAAATCCCATGGATGGAGGAGCCTGATAGGCTGCAGTCCATGACATCGCTGAGTTAGACAAGACTGAGCGACTTCACTTTCACTTTTTACTTTCATGCATTGGAGAAGGAAATGGCAACCCACTCCAGTGTTCTTGCCTGGAGAATCCCAGGGACGGGGGAGCCTGGTGGGTTGCCGTCTATCGGGTCGCATAGAGTCGGACACGACTGAAGCGACTTAGCAGCAGCAGCAGCAACAGCTCCTGTATTGCAGGCAGATTCTTTACCAGCTGAGCTACCAGGGAAGCCCAGTAAAAATCCTGAAGAAATATGAATAGATTAGGGAGAGGACAAGAAATGTGAATATGAGGAGAATATGTTCTAAACATATGATTGACAGATAAGTCACATATTCTCACCTTGTAATTTCTTTAGACTATAAGATAGAAGGAATTTTTGCTGATTTTATTTAATAATAATGAAACCTTAAAATGTACTTTAATGGCTGTGGAAATAAAATAATCCGAACATAAGTATTAGTCCAATAAAAAGGCCTAAATTTGGGAATGCTTTATAGGTTTAATGTATACTATTCTGCCACATTTACCATGACAAAACGAAGTTTCTCAAAATGTAGAATGTTATTGACTAAATTACTAGAATCAAATTAGTTTATGCTAGTTCCTTGAAATGATAAGCATGCAATTTCATTTATATTAATTCACAGTGGAGAAGAGATTCTAGAGGCAGACGAACTTATTTCAAGACACTTTATGTTACATCCTCTTTTGAATGTAAATGTCTCTTAAAGAAGATGTATGCACTAAGGTCTCTAATTTAATCAATTTAGAATATATTAGAGGCATATGCTAGTAATGTTAAATAAAAAGTGATGAAAAGAAATGACAGATATTCTTTTATTCAAGTAGAAAATTACTGTTGCATTATAATAATTTATTTTCTAAGTTTGTCAAAATAATTTACTATTATTTATTCAAAATGAAGCAAACGTATATTTTCAAAAGATTCTGTATGCAATTATAAAATGTAATAAATAGATATTCACTGAGAACTGAAAGTAATGGATCTATTGCCAATCTAGAGATAGACATGAAATAGAAAATGATGTTATTTTGTGTCATTAAATGTTTGTCTATTTGAAATTCCAAAAATTATGCTCATGCTTAATATTTTTTAGTTTATTTTTAAATTCTAATTAATGTAAGATATCCATACAGAAAATAGCACTTATCATAAGTATACAATTAAATTAATTTGTACTTATGTTTCATAAACGAAAACATCTATGTCTTCATAATACAATAAAAACAGAATTACCCCCAGGAGACAATCTCATGTCCCTTTCCAGTCATTAATTCCCCAATAATTTAACTAATGCTTACAACATTTAATACCTTTTGACTGATTTTGTTATGTAAATGGAATAATACACCACATATTCTTTTGTATCTGGAGTTATAACTTTAACACACTATGTGATTTAGATGTACCATCACATACAACATTTTTCCTTCCCAGTGTTCTACAGTATTTCCTACTATAAATACACATAAACATATTGATTTCATCTACTATTTTTTAAATGATGCTTCCCAGGTAGCTCAGTAGTAAAGAATCTGCCTGCAATGCAAGAGACCCAAGTTTGATCCCTGAGCTGGGAAGATCCTCTGGAAAGATACTGACAACCCTCTCGAGTATTCTTGTCTGGGAAATCCCATGAACAGAGGAGCCTTGTGGGCAATAGTCCATAGGGTTGCAAGAGTTGGACATGACTTAGTGACCAAACCAACCACCACCATGGGTGTATACCTATAGAGGAATTGCTAGTCATTTACATGAATATACACAATTTCCATAGATATTGTTAAATTATTCTTCTAAGGTATCTGTACTGATTTCTATGACCATGTCTGTTGTATTCATGAGTCAGTTGTTTCAAGTTCCTGTTTATGCTGAGTAATTGTCTACCCTTTAAAATCTCACTATTCTATTAATAACACATTAAAGGCTTAATTTGCATTATCTAAGACATGATGTTTAAATAGGTTGCTTTTTCTATTTTTTCAAGTTCCTCTAGAAGCCCCAGGGAATAGGAGATAAAGGGTGATGGGGTGTGTGCTCTTGTACAGTATTTCAGTGTCATGCCAAGTCCTTAGGTTCTTATTTAAGCCATTGTTTAAGAATTATTTTTATGTCCAGTACAAATCTGAACATCACTGAATTAGCGCAATAGAGGGTAAACAAGTTTTTATTTTAAACAATATAGAGTCAGATAAAAGTATTTTTCATCTTTATAGTTTCTTACATTATAGGACATAGTTCTTTTCTAGTTTTCTGCTTATGTCTTTAACCTGCATTCTAAATATATTCCATTTTCCCCCTATTCAATATTCAGAGGTCAGTTCACCTTTGAATGCATGCTTATCTAATTTTGTTTCTTACTCTTTCTGCGGTGTTTTTTCTAGCATCCATATTTTTGCCTGAATGAGTAAGAAAAGAGAGCAAGGGATGAATGAATGATACCATTCACACATGACTCCATTTACCATCTGTAACCTGATGCCTAAAGCTCAAAAATTCTAGTGTGGGATTCTCTGGAACATGGAAATCTTATGTAATGTTCTTCATTCCAATGTCTTAAAATCATCTCAAATATTAAAATGGTCTATTTTTCTTATTAAAATATAAATATTCTCCCAACAATCTCAAATGTGAGAATTATATTTTCCCATTAAAATAGCATAGGCATTTTTGGTAAGTTTAGTGAGTTGAAGAAGAAAATAAAAGTAGCTGAACATGCTCAGACTGGAAGACATCACTGTCTCTTCACTTTTGTTTGTTTCTGTTCTCCATCACTGAATCATTGAATCAAGAAATACAAGGAAATACAAGGATCATCTGGGCATTTCTCTGTCTCCTACTGAGGGTACTAAGAAATTGTCATATCCCTTCAATGCATTTCCTCTGGTTTCACTCTCTACCCCTTCTCAGTCTGTCATAGCTTTAGCATTCAGTCTTTCATCTTGTTTGTTATGTGTCACAATATATACATTATTTCCATTTTCTTTTCGAATATTGTCTTCTCCAGAGTTGTCTCATTCTAATCTCCATTAGTCTTTGATAGCTGCTCTAGTTTGAATATTTGTGTCCCCAAATTCATATGTTGAAATGCTAACCTCCAAAATCATGGTATTTGGAAATGGGAATTTTAGGTCATGAGGATATATCCTGGTATCTTACTGTCCTCATTTATAAAATATTATGTTTGACCAGATGATCTGTAAGATTTTTTAATTATTTTATTGAGGAAAAAATGAGCAAGCTATTTTTCTAGGTATACCATTTAAAATGTTTATTTATTTATTTTATTGTGATGAATATAGGAGAGTTTAAAACATGAAATAGCAGATTACAGAAAAAATTAAAGAAGGAGTTTTCTGGAGGGGAAGGCTGTTATTTGAGCAATTGTAACTTAAGACATTTTAAAATTTTATTTTATGTAAACTACTTTCAAGACCAATGTTTTGAGATAAAGCTTTCTTTAATAAGTTTCAGATTTTGGGTTATGACTGTTCATAATTTCATCCATTTTAACTAAATCTGAAGTTTTGTTCTCCATAAAAACAGACTCCTGTTTTCCTTGTTTTCCACCCTTGGTTAGAATCTGCCATCTTTAGTTTGGGAGAAAGAAATAATAATTATGTTTAGGGATAGTAATCATTAAATTTAATGTCAAATGATTGAGCTAATGATTACCCAAATAGCTGAAACATTATTATTTCTGGATGTGTCTGTCGAGGATGTTTCCAGAAGTGACTAACATCTGATTCAGTTGATCAAATAAAAAAGATATGCTCTCACCAATGAGGGTGGGAATCATCCAATCTATTGAGACCTGATTAGAACAAAAAGGTGAAGAAAGACAAATTTGCACTAACTCCTCGCTACCTTCTCCTACCCTTGAGGTAGTGTTTCTTAAGTTTTTAAGTTCTGGGACTTACACCAATGGCTCCCTGGATCTCAGAACTTTGGACTAAGACTGAGTAGTATCTGGATGAAGCTAAAATTGGAATCAAGATGGCCAGAAGAAATATCAAGAACCTCAGATAAGCAGACGATAACACCCTTATGGCAGAAAGTGAAGAAGAACTGAAGAGTCTCTTGATGAAAGTGAAAGAAGAGAGTGAAAAAGCTGGCTTAAAACTCAACATTCAGAAAACTAAAATCATGGCATTCAGTCCCATCACTTCATGGCAAATAGATGGGGAAACAATGGAAACAGTGACAGACTTTATTTTCTTGGGCTCCAAATTCACTGTAGATGGTGACTTCAGCCATGAAATTAAAATACAGTTGTCCTTAGAAGAAAAGCTATGACCAATCTAGACAACGTGTTAAAAAGCAGAGACATTACTTTGCTGACAAAGCTATGGTTTTTCCAGTAGTCATGCATGGATGTGAGAGTTGGACCATAAAGAAAGCTGAGCACAGAATAATTGATGCTTTTGAACTGTGGTGTTGGAGAAGACTCTTGAGTGTCCCTTGGACTGCAATCGGATTCACCCAGTCCATGCTAAAAGAGATCAGTCCTGGGTGTTCATTGGAAGGATTGATGCTGAAGCTGAAACTCCAATACTTTGGCCACATGATGTGATGAGCTGATTTATTTGAAAAGACCTTGATGCTGGGAAAGATTGAAGGCATGTGGAGAAGGAGAGATCAGAGGACAAGATGGTTGGATGGTATCACTAACTAAACGGACATGAGTTTGAGTGAGCTCCAGGAGTTGGTAATGGACAGGGAAACCTGGTATGCTACAGTCCATGGGATTACAGAGTCAGACATGACTGAGTGATTGAACAGAACTGAACTGGGTAGTATCACTGGCTTTCATGGTTCACCAGATTGCAAATGGTAGACTGTGGGACATATTAGCCTTCATACCTGTGTGAGTCACTTCCTATAATAAATTGTAAGAGATGATTTATTCAACTGGTTCTGTTCCTCTGGAGAACCCTAATGCAGGAATTATACCCTTCTTTTTGGAAGGAAAGTAGAGCTGAGAAGTTTAAACTCTACAAGTACTAAAAACCACTTGCTCATTTCCACTCTGACCTTGCACTGGTCATTTTTAGATAAAGACTGAATTTGGGGAGTTCTGGGACCCTGGGCCAGCCTGAGACAAGGATATTAAGACAACTAAAACAAAAATAAACTAAAACTAAATAAAATCAAATCTCACATACTAGTACTCTCTGTAAAATTTGAAGTTCAGCCAAGTTTTGGTGTTTAAATTTCTGGCTTATAATGAGAGCTCAGAGACAGAATATGGAGGGGGGGAAGTCTATAATAAAAATTTTGTAACTGCCAGTGTCTGATGACTACACATAATGTATTTCTGTTTGTTTGAACTGAATTTCCCTTGGCTTTACATAACTTTGACCATGTTAACCCCTTTGTTTATGGTTGGGTTCAATAAATCCAAGGGTGCTAACTCAAAAATGAAGTCTATGTTTCTCAAAGTGATATATGATTGTCAAATGCCAATCTTTATACAATGCTCAGTAAGCATCCTGTGAGTGCTACCATGTGTTAGAAGTTTCGGACTTCTTCCAGTCTGCTGAGGCTCTGTGATTAAACTGTTTTTGCCCTCCCTCCCAAAGCCAGATTAACTGCTCAGTCATTGTCTGGAGGAGAAACAGAGACAAAGTGAACACTGGTTCTTATAATTTCCACTCAGAAATTACACTTTTTTTCATATTATATCAACACAGGAAAAGCAGAAACAAGCTCTGTTAGTAAGAGATGTGCAAGAAAATGTAGTAAAATAAATGTGCAAAACAACTAACAAAGGAAGTAAATAGGAATTTCATAACCCTTTATTATTCTTAGTATTTAAGTGATTTAATATGTGCTCCATCTCTTGCAGTTTTTTTTTTTTACTTACAACATGATGAAATGTAACTATCATCACTTTTCCCTTTGATATCTACATTTCAATTTGATTTTCAGTAATTTTCTATACTTCCTTTTACCTCTAAATCTTAATATGCTATCCATGTGAACCTGAATATCCAGATTAGCCATCCATCTAATTAGTGATATCTCAAGACAGTGTTTATTGTATCTTCACTAAAACAAACAAACAAACAAACAACAAAAAAAAAAACTGCACGCAAATTCTGAATTCTACTGCAAGGACTTTTACTTCATAATTAGATTGTATGTAGAAGCAAGTGCTTGGTAGAGGCAAGTCCTCTGATAATATAACAGATTTTGACTACAGGAAAATCCTATAATAGAAAAAATAGTAAGAAGAAAGCAAAAATCCAAAAAGGAATGTAAGTATTGAAGCTGGGATTATAAGTGCATAGTAACTAAAATATTGGAGGTACATTTTGAATTTAAATATCCCTATAAATAGAAATGTGTTCAAATAATAAATCTTATAGATCAATTTTACCAACACATGAAAGAAAATAACCATTAATGACCAGACAGAAGCATACTTGATTCCCTTTCTATCTTTCCCCTCTTCTAAGAGTCATAGCTTTTATTGCACCACATTACTTGCTTTTCAGAAGATTATATAAATAGAATCATACAATGTATAATTTCATTTATGTCTGGCTGTTTCCATTTAACAGTCACCATATTACTCTACACAGTTGTGGGTGTTCTTTTCTCTGCAATATGACATGTGATTGGACAAATATTATGTAATGTATGTATCTCCTCTACTGGTGATAGATATGTTGGTTGTTTCCATTTTAGTGATACTATGGGTTATATGCAGAGTACATCATGAGAAACGCTGGGCTGGAAGAAGCACAGGCTGGAATCAAGATTACTGGGAGAAATATCAATAACCTTAGATATTCAGATGACACCACCTTTATGGCAGAAAGTGAAGAGGAACTAAAAAGCCTCTTGATGAAAGTGAAAGAAGAGAGTGAAAAAGTTGGCTTAAAGCTCAACATTCAGAAAACGAAGATCATGGCATTTGAACCCATCACTTCATGGGAAATAGATGGGGAAACAGTGGAAACAGTGTCAGACTTTATTTTGGGCGGCTCCAAAATTACTGCAGCTGGTGACTGCAGCCGTGAAATTAAAAGACACTTACTCCTTGGAAGAAAAGTTATGACCAACCTAGATAGCATATACAAAAGCAGAGACATTACTTTGGCAACAAGGTCCGTCTAGTGAAGGCTATGGTTTTTCCTGTGGTCATGTATGGATGTGAGAGTTGGACTGTGAAGAAAGCTGAGTGCTGAAGAATTGATGCTTTTGAACTGTGGTGTTGGAGAAGACTCTTGAGAGTCCCTTGGACTGCAAGGAGACCCAACCAGTCCATTCTGAAGGAGATCAGCCCTGGGATTTCTTTTGAGGGAATGATGCTGAAGCTGAAACTCCAATACTTTGGCCACCTCATGCGAAGAGTTGACTCATTGGAAAAGACTCTGATGCTGGGAGGGATTGGCGGCAGGAGGAAAAGGGGACAACAGAGGATGAGATGGCTGGATGGCATCACTGACTCGATGAATGTGAGTCTGGGTGAACTCCGGGAGTTGGTGATCGACAGGGAGGCCTGGCGTGCTACAATTCATGGGGTCCCAAATAGTCGGACACAACCGAGTAACTGAAATGAACTGATGGGTAATACTGCCCATGAACACTTTTGTATAATTCTTTTGGTGAACATACGTGCACATTTCTGCATATATGTTCTCTGGAATAAGACTATTGGGTCATGATATTTTTGTATACACATTTTGGTAGATACTGCTGATGAGTTTTTCAAAGAAGATACACTAATTTATGTTTCCTCCAGCAGTGCCTAATAGATCTGATTGATCTATATATACTCACTAGCACTTAGTATCACCTATATTTATTTATTTATTGTTTTCATTTATCTGGTCTAATTTATGTTTATACTGTATTTTGATATTATTGAATTTCCCTGATAAACACTCATGCTGAGCATTTCACATGCAAGGTCTTTGATGGAATGTTTTTGAAAGTCTTTTGCTCTTACTTGTATTTGGGTGTTTGAGTTTTTTTACTGAATTTTTTTATATACTCCATACTCATTATAAGCTCTATGTACATGCTATATATATGTTGCATGTATGTATATGTTTATACAGAATACATGTTCAGTTTATTTCAGTCATGTCCGACAATGTGACCCCATGAACATGCCAGGCCTCCCTGTCCATCACCAACTCCTGGAATTACCCAAACCCATGTCCATTGAGTCGATGATGCCATCCAACCATCTCATCCTCTGTTGTCCCTTCTCCTCCTGCCCCAATCCCTCCCAGCATCAGGGTCTTTTCTAATGAGTCAGCTCTTCACATCAGGTGGCCAAAGTATTGGAGTTTCAGCTTCAACATCAGTCCTTCCAATGAACACCCAGGACTGATCTCCTTTAGGATGCATGTTACATATATTTATTATAAATGTTCTCCAAATGTATAGTTTGCAGCTTTAACTTTAGAATTTGTCTTTTCTTAACATATTTTAATGTATTTCAATTAATCTTTTTTCTTCATTTATGATTTTTATTTTTTGGACCTTGTTTAAAGANTGTTACATATATTTATTATAAATGTTCTCCAAATGTATAGTTTGCAGCTTTAACTTTAGAATTTGTCTTTTCTTAACATATTTTAATGTATTTCAATTAATCTTTTTTCTTCATTTATGATTTTTATTTTTTGGACCTTGTTTAAAGAATGTTGGTCTATAATATGAGGAAGATATATATTTGAATTCTTCTAGATGCTTTAATGTTTTTACTTTCACATTTGGTTCTAAATTCAGCTTTAATTTACTTTTCTTGTGTATGACGTGAGATTGTCATTAGTATTCCCTTTTTTCTATGTGGATTCTTAACTGATGTAGCACAGTTGTTGAAAACCACTTTTTCCCACATTATTCTCTTTAATCTTTTTATTTTGCACTTGTATTTTTTATCTTAAATTATATAGCTAAAATAAATACTTTTCATTTTTTTTTAAGTGTTCAACTTTGTTTTTCCTCTTCAATATCATCTTAGATACTCTTGGATCTTTCTATTTCTGATTAAATTTTAGAACATCTTTTGAATATTCACAAAATAACTTGGAGATTCTATTGAAATTACATAGGCTCTACAGACAAATACGTTTGAAACAGCTTCACTTTACAATCTTGTATTTTTTTCCATATAGAAGTTGATGTTAATGTTATGTCAACTCTTAAATTGTGTGATTTCATTGTCTTCTGGCTAAATTATTGTCCTGAGAATTTAACCATGTTCTTATTATTACTTCTTCCAATATAATGTATCATTTCTCTCTGGCCTGGTTTATGTTTTTCTTTTTGTCCTTGGGTTTTAGAGATCAATTATGATGAGCCCAGTTTTTATTTTTCTTTGTATTTAAACTAATTTTTTGTGTGCAGACATTTTTAAACATGAAGATATTCATTACTTTTTGAAGATATTCATTGATTATTTTATTATAAAAAAATTTTTGCCTTCTTTTCACTTGTTTATTTTCCCATTGGGTTCTCAAATTACTTTTATATCAGACATACTGTTTATGCTCTTTTCTCTATTTCTTATATTGTTTTGCTTTATATTTAAGTTCAAAAATTGTCTGTTATCATTTCTGCTTCAAATTCAATACTTTATTGATTGAATATATTTTCTATAATTTTATAGATTTTAATTGAGTGATAAAATAGTTCAACTTTTGATATTATTTTCCAGTATCCACAGGTAGATTCTTGACTTTATTAATTAAGGTTATTTATAAATCATTATCCTAACTTCAGTGTCTAGAAAACAACTGGTTCTGTTTATANATAATTTTATAGATTTTAATTGAGTGATAAAATAGTTCAACTTTTGATATTATTTTCCAGTATCCACAGGTAGATTCTTGACTTTATTAATTAAGGTTATTTATAAATCATTATCCTAACTTCAGTGTCTAGAAAACAACTGGTTCTGTTTATATTTTCTATTTTAGTGATAAAGTCTCATCTTCTGGCACCTAGATTTTAATATAATTTTACACAGTAAATTGATAGATACAAAGGAAGATATATATATATATATATAATATATATATATTTTTTTTTTTCCACATAAAGGAAAAGTGAAGTTGCTCAGTTATGTCCGACTCTTTGCGACCCATGGACTGTAGACTACCAGGCTTCTCTATCCATGGAATTTTTCAGGCAAGAATACTGGAGTGGGTTGCCATTTCCTTCTCCAGGAGATCTTCCCAACCCAGGGGTTGAAGCTCAGGTCTCCCGGCTTTGTAGGCAGATGCTTTACTGTCTGAGCCACCAAGGAAGCCCTTTTTCCACACAGGTATATCCCTTTTACCTCCACTAGAAAGGTAGACAAGGGTGATTTAATCACCATAATTCATTCAAGAGTTAAGTGCAGTCAAAACTGTGTTGAAATTCTGGCAAGACATATTTCTGGTTCGCCTCTTTTTAATGTCTATCCTTTGAGCACATTTATATAAGAGACTTTTTATTTTAAAAATGTATTCTTTCGAGATCTTCACTCTCAAAGCATTTGTCTCCTCATCAGTAAAATTCCACACACCTTACAGGAATGCTTCAGCCTCTTTTCTCACACAGTCTTGTGTTGTGTTAATCAATTTGGCATGTCTGCCAGACTCCTTTGCCCATGGAATTCTCCAGGTCAGAATACTGCAATGTGTAACCATTCCCTTCTACAGGGGATTTTCCCAACCCAGGGATCAAACCCAAGTCTCCTGCACTACAGGCAGTTTCTTTACCATCTGAGCCACCAGTGAAGTCCCATACAGCCTTAGATTTAGGCAATTATTTTAAGAATACTTGTTTGAGGCCTTTCACTTTCCAGTCTTTCTTTCCATCACTACTCTTTGCATAAAGTTCTGCTGTTTTCTATATTAATAAGGAATAGCCCTCAGCAAGGAAAAAAGTCATATTCTCAGCCTTTTGTCAATAACCATGTCAGCAAATACTCCCTAGCGGGGGTCTGGGGGGGTGGAGAAAGGTGTTGCAGAGGTAAAGTAACTTCCCTGGGATTCTCCAGTCACTGGGATCTCAACTCAATTCCTTCTTATTTTGACCAGCCTCTGATAGCTCTGAACTGTTGGTTTTTGCATTATATCTGTTGTTTCTAATTATCATTGATAAAAGTAAGACTTCCTTTTATACTCCTCCATTTATCAGGTATTGAAAATTTCAGTTTGCTGACTGAATTATGGGCTCAATTTGTTGCCTCTCTCTGTAATTAAACCTTTGTCATAAAACATTACAGCTCTCATAATAATGGCATGAATTTGCTGCCTCTTCACTTTGGGATAAAACATGAAACATTGTCATTGTACTCTTTTTGAATCTAGGCTTTAAGATGTTTAACCTGATTCTAATAATCCTCCAGATGCTATAATTTCAATGAGAAAATCATTCCCTGAGTACCACAGATCGCAGGAGGATGACTGACAATTAAAACTGTTCCAGCTGCAACCTCCTGCTTAGAGCTACTCTGCCAAGCCAACCAATATCAGCCAAGTCACCAAACAACAGAAATATGAGAAATAAATGTTTACTGTTTTCTGTCACAGATATTCTGCATATGTTAATTATAGAGCAATAAAAGACAAGTTAAACTGGAGCTTAGTGTCATTTAATGAGAGTAAGAACACATCAGGAAGAATATGAGAAAAAAATTAAAGAATTTATTTTGTGGATAGGTAACTCTGACTCATCTAAAATACTTTATGTATGTTGTTATCCTACTTCAG
>SJYV01044639.1:0-13390 GCA_006410875.1 Neotragus pygmaeus
ATCATTCCTTCCAAAGAAATCCCAGGGCTGATCTCCTTCAGAATGGACTGGTTGGATCTCCTTGCAGTCCAAGGGACTCTCAAGAGTCTTCTCCAACACCACAGCTCAAAAACATCAATTCTTTGGTGTTCAGCTTTCTTCACAGTCCAACTCTCACATCTATACATGACCACTGGAAAAACCCTAGCCTTGACTACAAGGGACCTTTGTTTGCAAAGTAATGTCCCTGCTTTTCAATATGCTATCTCAGTTGGTCATAACTTTCCTTCCAAGGAGTAAGCATCTTTTAATTTCATGGCTGCAGTCACCATCTGCAGTTATTTTGGAACCCAAAAAAATAAAGTCTGACACTGTTTCCACTGTTTCCCCATCTAGTTCCCATAAAGTGATGAGTCCAAATGTCATGATCTTTGTTTTCTGAATTTTGAGCTATAAACCAACTTTTTCAATTTCTTCTTTCACTTTCATCAAGAGGCTTTTTAGTTCCTCTTCACTTTCTGCCATAAGGGTGGTGTCATCTGCATATCTGAGGTTAATGATATTTCTCCCGGCAATCTTGATTCTAGCTTGTGCGTCTTCCAGCCCAGAATTTCTCATGAGGTACTTTACTCAAATGAAAGAATGATAAAGTAAATACCTGTTATTCTTAGATCTCTATTTCCAGTAAAATTCTCCAAAGATGTAAACTAGAAGACTGCTGTTGTTTAGTCACTAAGTCATATCCAAATTGGTCTGCCCGCAGGATTTTACAGGTAAGAGTACTAAACTGGGTTGCCATTTCCTTCTCCAGGCACTTTTCTCAATCCAGGGATTGAACCTGCATTCCCTATGTTGGCATACCGATTCTGTGATAGCTGTGGAGCTTTCGTTTTTTCGTCATAGTTTTGATTTTATTTTATACCATATACAGCTAAAAGATTTCCAGAAAAACATGCTGTCATTTTCTATGCTTTTTGGACCCCAGAGAGACCTAAGCACTTCTATCAAACTAAAGCATCAGGCAACAAGTTCAGTTCAGTTCAGTTCAGTAGTTCAGTCATGTCTGACTGTTTGTGATCCCGTGAATCACAGCACGCCAGGCCTCCCTGTCCATCACCAACTCCCGGAGTTCACTCATACTTATGTCTATCGAGTCAGTGATGCCATTCAGCCAGTGCATCCTCTGTCGTCCCCTTCTCCTCCTGCCCCCAATCCCTCCCAGCATCAGAGTCTTTTCCAATGAGTCAACTCTTCGCATGAGGTGGCCTAAGTACTGGAGTTGCAACTTTAGCATCATTCCATCCAAAGAACATCCAGGGCTGATCTCTTTTAGAATGGACTGTTTGGATCTCCTTGCAGTCCAAGGGACTCTCAAGAGTCTTCTTCAACACCACAGTTCAAAAGCATCAATTCTTCGGTGCTCAGCTTTCTTCACAGTCCAATTCTTACATCCATACATGACCACTGGAAAATCATAGCCTTGACTAGATGGACCTTTGTTGGCAAAGTAATGTCTCTACTTTTCAATATGCTATCTAGGTTGGTCATAACTTTCCTTCCAAGNACAAAATCCTGTGGGTGGAGTTAACCACGGTTAATACATGAAGGTTGTGACGAGCCTCAGAGGGGCTTGGTGGTAGGGCGAGGGCCACCTGGCCCCATCCCCCTGCTCCCTGCTCCCCGGTCCCTATGTACAGGCCCCCGTGGGGCCCAGGAGTTTGGGAATGCAGCAGTGGGTCGAGATGAATCATGGAAGCTGCTGCAGGAGATTGGGGTTCAGTATCCTGGGGCTTCAAGGAGAAGTCAATGAGGGGTCACTTGCTGGGGGAACTGAAGCTGTGTCTGGACAAAACAGGTCCCTGAGTAGAGTCTAGGCTTCCTCTGGAAAACCTGGGTTTGAACCCTGCTTCCCCTATCCCTGCCTGCCAGCTCACTGCTTGGATCCCCTCCACTGACAAACAGGCAAAGGAGACCCTGACTTTGCTGAAAGGCCCTGAGGGGTGTCCAGACCTTCCCCCACCCCCCTCTAGAGGACTTCCTCTCCTGCCACACTCTAGGGCAGTGCCACGCCCCTCTGTACAGGAGCTGAGGAGGGAACATCAGAGTCCCAGGAGGCACCCAGGAGTGTCCCAGGAGGCACCCCCAGGCAGTGTGCCCAGAGGGCCACAAGAAGGGCCCCAAGTTCCAAGGATATGTCTGATCCAAGACAGAAAATCATGAAAATTAGGTCCCCTGTTTTTCTGACCACCAACTCTGTGCCAGGGGATGTGCCAGAAATTTTTACAAAAATGACCTCATTGAATCCTTACAACTGTCCAAGAAGGTGGTGGCACCACATTTTACAGTTGAGGCTTAGACAGCTTTGNAACACAATCTAATCACAGACGCTCAATAGAATATGGTGCCACTAAATTTCCTTTCCTTTTACTCCAATTGTTCTCTTTATCATGGATTATTTTTATTATCTTGAGCACATAAATATTTTAGCTCCGCATATACAATTTAATTAGTTCAAAGTGCAAAATTTAAGCCACGAGAGCACATTTGTTCTGGCCACAGAAACCAAAGGCACTAGTCAACCAAGAACAGATATATGTGTCTTTGAATGGAGACAGCTGTTATCTCGGGTAGCATGGCTGCAGTTAGAATGAGGGGTTTTATCTGGGATTCCTATTTAAACATCAGGGGTCTGGAATTGTTGCTGCTTCAGAATTAGGCAATGTTTCAGCTCCCTGCCATTCTGCATTAAGGAATATAGCTGTTCTCTGTCTCTCTCTCTCTATTAAACAGGACCACCTGGTGTTAGCTTCCATTCCTCTTGTCTCAGAATGTTTTTCACCTTTCCCAAGTTCATCGATTCTCAAGTTTTAACCGTTTAGAGAGTTTATCAAAAGGACAAATGTCCAGGTACAAACCACAGGAATTCAGGAAATACGGGGCAGGATCCAGGGACTTTCCTCTAGAACAAACACCTCCTGGCTAGGCTCAGGCATGTGGCCAGAAGAACAGAGAGAGGCCCTGTTTGGATCAATGCTGCTGATCACCACAAGAGACAATATCTATTAGGTGCTGATTATCCACTCCAATATTCCTGCCTGAGAAATCCCATGGACAGAGGAGCCTCGTGGGCCACCTTTGCCCATGGGATCACAAAGAGTCGAACGTGACTAAGTATGCATGCACACATCCATGCCATACACTATTTAAGGATGTGGCATATATTTGTAATCTTTCTAACTTGTAATCTTTCTAACATCCTGATGATTTGGGTGTTATCACCATCATCCTCATTTCTAGTTTGTAGGCGAGGAACCAGCGGTACAGAGGGCCTAATCACCTTCTCCAAGGTCAACCAACTGCTTGGTAGAAATGGGACTGAGCCTCAGGCAGAGTGACTCTGGAACTCACAGATTTCAGACCGGAAGCTCACCAAGCAATTCTGAGTGCCGGAACTGCATCAGGTGTAATGGGCCCAAGTGTCACAGTTCAGAAAGACCAGACTCTCAGTGTGACTAGAAGGAATGGTCCAATTGACTCATAAATCTCTAGGTCTCTCTCAGGACCAAGGACAGCGGTTACAGTTGCATATTGCAGTTGTTTTCACTGTTACTGTGGCGGTAGTTTTAGCTCCTGTTTCATGAAAAGGCTTATTTTAGTTCACTGGAATACGGCATATGCAATAACCACATCAAGCCTGAGGAACCTGAAATCAAGAACCATTAAGCATATGCTTCAGGAAACGGTATACGTTATATACATTTAACTGTTTCACCTCCCTGCCATCACGTATTAAACTATATTAAGCAATAAACTTATTCCATCTCTCCCTCCCTCCTGCTCTTTCTCTCCTTCCTTCCTTGTCTCCCCCCGACCCCAAACAGGACCACCTGATGATAACCTCCACGTCTGTTTTCCACGTTCACCCACACTCATAGCTCTCAAACTTTAACCTCTATGAGAGTCCTGTCTTTCAGATTTACCAGGAGCCCAAGGACCAGTTCTGGATTCCTAACAATATCCAGATAAGGTACCAAAATTGGACAGACATTCTATAGCAGGCAAGGGTGATTCAGGCTGACTCTTTCTGCCAAACGTTGACAAGGCTGTTGTGAATCCTCAGGGTGGTAACACAAGAAATGGCAGAGCCTTCAACCCCTGAGAGAACTGATTCATTTATTTCTTTCCCCGCAGCATCGCAGAGAACAGAAACCTTTCAGACCAGCAGCACAGACCTCAAGATTGTGCACAGCATCCTATGTCCACCTGTTGTATTCGGCCATTTTCTCCCTCTGATCCATCAAATGTTCCAACTTGAGACGTGGAAGAAAAAGGTATTCTAGACAGAGATCATGGTCCATTTACCAAATGACAACAAAGATGGCAGTCGTATAAATTCTTATCTTTTCTCGGCTGCTTGCAGGCTCAGGAGGGTCTGACTCTTTTGCGACACCACCCTCTCCCCCAGACTATAGTCTCCCAGGCTCCTTTGTCCATGGGATTTTCCTGGCAAGAATAGTGGAGTGAGTTGCCCTTTCCTTCCCAGGGGATCTTTCCAACCTGGCGATTGAACCTAAGTCTCCTCAGATTCAACTGCAAGGTGATTCTTTATCACTGAGCTGCCAGGAGAGAATGTTGAAATTGATAGCTAGGGGATAAAGAAGAAGCTGGGAGGTAGTCACAGACACATCTCCACGGAGGATTTACAGTCATAAATATGTGACNTGATTCCAGCTTGTGTTTCTTCCAGCCCAGTGTTTCTCATGATGTACTCTGCATATAAGTTAAATAAGTTAAATGTTAAAAGTTTAGCTTTAGTAAATACTGCCAAATGTTGCACTCTGCACTTTTTCTTTTTCTTTCCTTTTTTGATGATTTGGGAGTGAAGGGCTCATCTTGGTCATCTTCCCTGATCTATTTTTTAATTAAAAAAAATTTTAATATTGTTACTTTGCATTTACAGTTATTAAAAAATATTAGCTATATTCCCCATGCAGTGCAGTACATCCTTGACCAGCCTATCTTATACCCACTAGTTTATACCTTCTAATTCCCCACCCCTATAACTGCCCTCTATCACCTCCTCACTGGTAACCACTAGTTTGTTCTCTGTATCTGTGAATCTACATTTTAATGTCATATTCACTAGTTTGTTGTATTTTTTTGGATTCCACATATAAATGGTATCATATACTTTCTCTGCCTGACTTATTTCACTTAACATAATGCCCTCCAGCCCATCCATGTTGCTGCAAATGGCAAGATTTTATTCTTTTATGGCTAAGTAGTTTTCCATTGTATAAATATTTATATATCCCATCTTCTTTATCCACTCATCTGTTGATGGACACTATAGTTTGCTTCCATATCTTGGAAGTTGTAAATAATTTTTCCATAAACACTGGGGTGAATGTATCTTTCCGAATTATTATTTTTTTTTCAAATATATACCCAGGAATATATTACTGGGTCATNTGTTGATGGACACTATAGTTTGCTTCCATATCTTGGCAGTTGTAAATAATTTTTCCATAAACACTGGGGTGAATGTATCTTTCCGAATTATTATTTTTTTTTCAGATATATACCCAGGAATATATTACTGGGTCATAAGTTAGTTGTATTTTTAGTTTATTGAGAAACCTCCATACTGTTTGCCACAGTGCTAGTACCAGTTTACACTCCCACCAACACTGTACTAGAGTTCCCTTTTCTTCACCTCCTCACCAACATGTTATTTGTGTTCTTTTTAATAAATGCCATTCTGACAGACGTGAGGTGATATTGTGGTTTTGATTTGTATTTCCCTGATTAGTAACACTGAATATCTTTTCATAAGCATTTTGGCCATCTGCAATTCCTCTTTTGAAATTTGTCAGTTCAGTTCTTCTGACCATTTTAAATTGTTTTCCTTTTATTTTGAGTTATATAGGTTGTTTTTATATGTCGAATATTAATCCCTCACCTCATCAGTCATATCAGTTGTCAATATTTTCTTCCATCCAGTAAGTTTCTTTTTCTTTTTATTTTTTTATAATTATTATTATTTATTACTAAGTTATTCAGCATCTAGATTAGTGCCTGACACCTAGTACACCCTTCAATTACTTGTTGGATGAATTAAGTAAATAAGTATTTTAACATTTTTACCTGTATTTCCTTTACTTTAAGAGCAAGATCCAAAAAATATGACCATATTACCCAAAGCAATATACAGATTCAGTACTATACCTATCAAAATATCAATGGCATTTTTCATAGAACTATAATAAATAATTTTAAGATGTGTGTGTGTGTGTGAACTTAGTCACCAGTCACATCTAAATCTTTGCAACCCCATGGACTGTAACCTGTCAGGCTCCTCTGTTCATGGGATTTTCCCAGCAAGAATACTGGAGTGGCTTGCCATTTCCTCCTCCAGGGTGTCTTCCTAACTCAGGGATCCAAAGGCATCTTTTGTGTCTCCTACACTGTCAGGCAGATTCTTTACCACTGTTCCACCTTCCTATTTTATGGAAACACAAAAGATCCTGAAGAACCAAAGCAGTCTTGAGAAATAAATTCAGAGCTAGAGGAATCACAATCATGCTCCCTGATTTACAAGTATACTACAAAGCTAAAGTCACCAAAACAGTATAATATGACCACAGAACAGACCTATGGATTAGCAGAACAGGATAGAGAGCTCAGAGATAAACCCACACTCTCATGGTCAATAAATCTGTGACAAAGGAGGTGAGAATATACAGTGGAGAAAAGACAGTCTCTTCAATAAGTGGTGCTGGGAAAGCTGGACAGCTCAGTGTAAAAGAATAAAATTAGAACATTCTCCAACATCATATACAGAAATAAAATGGATCCTTTTATTTTATTGGAATGTAAGACCATACATTATCAAGCTCCTAGAAGAAAACATTGGCAAAGCATTCTTTGATGTAAATTGCAGCTTTTTTTTAAATCTATTACATATTACCTGATATATAAGGGTTTTCATGATACACTGAACCCTTTATTCAGCGGGTATGTATTGAGACCCTGCTGTGTACACAGAAAGACTGATAATGAATTTTGTGCTTTGAGTTTAAAAAATATGCATGCATATAAATCTTCCATTCAGTCACCATAGAATCACTATAAAATAGATGGTTGTGTGGCATTATCATTCTTTCTTATATTTGGATTATGACATTTGAGAAGATTAAATGGCTTGCTCGTCCCAGCTGGTAAATAGCAGTGCTTGAACATGAGCACAAGACTTCTGACAGGAAATACTCTTATGATGATTTTCCTTGGTCAGCTCACCTCACATTAGAGATACGACATATTTTCTCCTATTGGTCTACTTGTCATTTGAGACCAGAATAATAAGGAAATTATTTTGGCCATAAAACCTACTCCTTTGTGATATCAGGGAAGTGACTTTGACTTATTGCCTTCTACTATTTTACCAGAGGAGTTGCTAAATACAGGCATGACTGTGGGGCAAAGAAGTCAGTTCTCCTTTAATAAGCCCTGAATTTACCTAGAGGTAAAAGTAGACTGGACTTTTCTAGACACCCCGCTATGCAAAAGCATGCCTTTGAGCCAGAGGAGACAGGCACAGAGCCAACACTGTCCAGCCTGCTCAGTTTTGCTTTTTCTGACAACCTCTTATTTCATAGCTCTTTTCTCCCAAAATCTAATTTTATAAATCTACAACCACTTTTATCAGCCAGATAAAATAAAACTTTGACTAACAAAATTTAAACTCAGTGGTAAAAGCATCCAGTAAGATGGCTAGTAAGAGAGAAAAGATGGAAGATAAATGTGAATTTTAAAAATAAAACATTTTTACTCAAATAACAATACAGTTAAGAAATAGGATATAAAATATCAATGTACAAATGAAAAATGTCCAGTTGGTAAAGTACATTTTATAAAGACAAAAATCAAGCCAAATTATACCTTTAATTATCTACCCATAAATTCGTGTCAGTGCTCCTGGATTCATTCAAGGTCCAGAATGACACATTTTAATTGCACACAGAAGTCCTAGAACAATCTTTTGTTTCTTTATTTACCTCTATTATAAAACATCTTGGCAGACTTAGCCATTAACATTTTCTGCTTTCTCAAGGAAAAAAATAATTTAGCCACTTAAAGATATTAGACTCCTGTGTATTGTTTCCCTCCATTTGGTACCCATAATTCCCCCTCTGAACATTTGAATGCTTGCAATCAGGGCACAATGACACTCACTAATAACAAATGAACTACCACATCAGCCATAATGCTGTGCAGCTCCCAGATTCACCAGCGCTGAGCCCCAGCTATGTGGAACAGAGTCCCAGAGCAGAGGCAGCTCCTCTCCACAGCTACATCTGTTCCTTCTCCCTCTGGAGCATGTACTATGAAGCATAATCCCTGCTGAGCATGTGTAGACCCCAATTTGGGCCTCTTTCCCCTGAAATTCTCTGGCCTTAAAACTCTAGTGCTTGCATTCAAATACTCAGACTCCAACAGCCATTGGAACCATGAGGGAGCTCAGAAGAAATAGTGTTCTTACTTGTATCAAGGGTATTTTTCAACTGACAGAAGTAGTTAAGAGAATTTAGCATGACTTTACTGAAAGAAAAATAGATATTTTAATTTTTCTGATAGGTAGTAATGAAAAGGTATCTTTTCTGTATATAAAGTGAAGATCATATGAATCTTAAGATTATCCCTATTGGAGGAATTTTGTCACTTCATTAGTTGTTTTACCTTACAATGCCTTACCTTCCTCCTCATGTTCAAGAATGTCAGGTTTTATTTTTATTGTATATGAATTAAAAATATTTGGCTGTTAAGGATCAAGAGTTGGCATGATCCCCTTGAAAAATGAAGATAATCTAGTAAGTCACAATTCAGAATTTTTTTAACTGAATTAACTCATGAACGTAACATGGAATTTTCTGTTAGAAACAGCAGAATAATCAGATTTCCTAGTGGCGATTTTGATTCTTTGGGGGTAGATCATATTGTATCCAGGGCTTCCTTCATGGCTCAGTGGGTAAAGAATCCACTTGCAATGTAGGAGACACAGGAGATGTGGGTTCGATCCCTGGGTCAGGAAGATCCCTAGGAGGAGAAAATGGTAACCCACTCCAGTATTCTTCCCTGGGAAATCGCATGGACAGAGGTGTCTCCTGGGCTTCAGTCCATGGGATCATAAAATAGTCGAACACAACTGAGGCCCAGCACAGAGCAGATAGCATATTGTACTAGGGTCACCACTCATGGAGTTGTATTGCGATGGGTTCCCTCACTAGTGTAATCTCACTTAGTCCTTTAAAAATTGCAACCGTTTAATTTAGGAGATGGGGAGGGATATATCTTTCTGTCTTTAAAAAAGAAATCTATCTTTGTTCTCTCCAGTCAATACTTCTAATGTTTTATTAGCCCAACAACATTCACCTCTGCTTATAGTCTCCCATTTTTCTTAAGCATTATCCAACCAACCTGATCAACCAGTCCATAAACCCTCTGAAAACAGTGACCATCACTTATACAACTCAGCAGTGACTGATACAACAGCAAAGCTTGCTGTTAACATCTTTTGAATAAATGAATGATTAAAAGCATGAATTATAAGATTTCCCATATGCTTAGACCAGAGATTTGCCTTAGGAATGTCTGTTATTTTAATACCAAAATGTGGTTGATACATTATTTAAGTCATTTTTCAAAATGGAAGTTTCCTGTTCTCTCACCGTATCCTGGACCTTATAAGGATAGACAGATGTCTACACTGCAGTAAGAATAATCACTAGTTGACCTCTGGTCTTCTTCTCCCCTTGTCTTTGATTAGCCAGGCAGGTAGGCTAAGAGGCTCTGTTTCACCACATTTCAGCCTGAATTAGTCCTGAGCTGTTGTCAGCAGGCTTTGTTTTGTAAGAGGGATGAAACTGTAAAATATCACAGTCTTCCTAGTCTTCCTAGTCTTTCTCTTTAAACTCTTTCAAGCTTCCTTCAACCCCATCACTATGCTGAGACCTATAAGAAACAACCTCTTAAGCCAGAACACTCAGGTTCCCAACTCTCTTTCCTCTGGGTAGCATACCAAGTTTCACTGAGATTACCTATTTGCTTTTTTGGCGGTGGCTTAGACGGTAAAGCATCTGCCTACAATGCGGCAGACCAGGGTTCAATTCCTGGGTCAGGAAGATCCCCTGGAGAAGGAAATGGCAATCCATTCCAGCACTCTTGCCTGGAAAATCCCATGGAGAGAGGAGCCTGATAGGCTCCAGTCCATGTGGTCTCAAAGAGTCGGACATGACTGAGTGACTTCACTTTCACTTTAGCATATATTTGCCTCCCTCTCCTTTAATAGAAGAAATTAGGTATGAAGCTCGAAGTTTATGTTAACCTCATCATTACCTCTCAGCTGAATTGGAAGATCAGTTAACTGATATATAAAGGGACCAGGAACATCTTTGGAGACAAGATATAATATTAATGACTAGCATGTACTTCCTATGGAGGAAGAGCCATACGCATATATGGCTCCTGACAGGCACCTACGCCAGAGCCTGGAGGAACTCCCCTCACTCTGCAGCAGCAGCAATTCAGCTGAGAATGCCGTGTACATAGTCAGAACAGCATTTCAGCAGCAGAGGGGCTCTCAGTGTGTGTGGTCTTCTGCATGTAGCTTGTTGGCATGGCCAGTCAGCTGTGGTTACCTGTGGGTATCAGCCAGGGAAGGACACATACTGGGGAGGAGACCCAAGCTCCCAGAACCCCTCCACATACAGATACAGCTGAGATCTGAGAAACAGTGTGTTTTTAGGCATGTGTAGTGGGCTAGCATAAAGGAAGATGATGGTTCCTCACAGATAACTCAGCCTCTCCAGGCAGCTCCAGCCAACAATGTATTTTATATCTATGTCTTTCTTTTTTACAAGTCACTGGTGTGAGGTCTTTCTCTCTGCCTCTCTCTCCCCCTTCCTCCCTTTTTCTTTCTCTCTCTCTCACACACACACAAATGCTGTCAAAAACAGAGAAGTGGCTATGCAAAGCTATAGAGAAGTGACTTGTTTTTCTCCGAAATAGGGGAGTAAAGCTTTAAATCCCTGCAAAAGCTTGGTACTTCCTCTTTTTTCATTTGTTTTCAGTTTAAATTTGGCCAAGATATCCATGGCAGCGAGGGAAGCATGATTGGAGGGTACATGTCAGGCTCTCTCTTCTAAATTGTCTCAGCCCTGCAGAAACCTCTNAATCCCTGCAAAAGCTTGGTACTTCCTCTTTTTTCATTTGTTTTCAGTTTAAATTTGGCCAAGATATCCATGGCAGCGAGGGAAGCATGATTGGAGGGTACATGTCAGGCTCTCTCTTCTAAATTGTCTCAGCCCTGCAGAAACCTCTATTTGTGTGTTCTGAAAATGGCAAGAGATATGTATTGTATATTCGAATAATATGGCAGTAAAAGCAAGATTCAAGGGTTGTTAATCTCAAATATATTATGGGATTGCAGAGCAACTAAGGAACTGAGTGTCTCCATTTTAATTACTCTGGTTGGCAGAGGAATCCAATTATGTTACTGTGTCCCCAACATAACCCTTCCTGTCTTTGTTTGCTGCTCCTCTATTCTGATTATGTTTTGATCACCTTTGTTTATTTATTTGTTATGCTATGTTTTCTACTATGCCAGTTTCTTGCTATAATTGGAGAGATATTTTTTTAGGTTTTATTTTCAGTCAAAGAGCTGTTCATCTTCCTCTAGAAAGCATGAAATTTTTCATGTTAAGAATATTTTGCTTCTTTTATCATTCCCTAGTGAAATTGAAGCAATGAGGATGACTGGTTTCCCATATGTGCCAGACCATTGTTTGAATGTGATGGTTACCAGCATCAGTTGCACAAATTATTGTAACTCTGAGCTTCTGACGTCCCTGGAAATTTCAGGCTGGATAAATTTTTCTTACATAAGTATTCTTAATACAATGTGAAGAAAGGATCCTTAGATTTTCCGCTTCCAAGTAGATTTCACACCGTAGTATCTGTAAGGTCCCAGGACAGAGTGGAAATAAGTAAAATTTTCAATTCAAGTTAACACTGTCATTTAGAGTTGGACTGAAATATTACCTGTATAGATAATTCCTATGCTTTTATAATACATATCAGATTAGCCATCAAGTTCTTTACGTTCCACCTTCCATTATCCATGAAATCCACACTTTTGTTTCTTTTCCTTATTGCTTCTATGTTAGCCCTCATTGTTCTTCTGTAAATATTTTAATAATTATTTGACTAGTCTCTCTGCTTCCAAACTACCCTTACTTTCTCCCTCACTTTTATTTCCCCCCGCCAAACAGAGGCATCTTATTTTTCTGCTCAAACATTTTACAAGGCTTCAATCTGCCTATAAACTATCACTCACTCTCCTCATCTGACATTTGAAACCTATCTGTCATGACACCAATCTAACTTTTCTATATAAACTTTATTTCCACATGTTCAGCATTTCCATCACACTGCATTATTTTTTTAAAGAATAATCTATTTGATAAGTGGTATTTTATTTAACCTTTGAATTTTTTATTTATCTATTTTTATTTTGGGGCGTGCGGGGTCTTTGTTGCTGCATGTGGGCTTTTCTCTGGTTGTGGCGGCAGGGACTCCTCTCTAGTTCTGGTGTGGTGGCTTCTTAGTGCAGTAACTTCTCTTGTTGTGGAGCTTGGGCTCTAGGTGTGCAGGTTCAGTAGTTGTGACTCATGGGCTTAGTTGCTCTGTGGTATGCGGGATCTTCCCAGACCAGGGATTGAACCTGTGCTCCCTGTGTTGTTAAGCAGATTCTTAACCACTGGACCACCAAGACAGTCCAGTAGATATTATTTTCATATAAAATTGTCATTTTAAGATTACAACATTAAATGTTATTGTTGTATCCCCATAGATGGGATCCCCTTCATAAAAAATCTGAATAAGCTGTTTTAAATACATGGCCTTGAAAGTCCTTTTCTTATTAAACAACTTGCCCTCCCTCCTTCTTCCTCCCTCATTGAATTGGTTTTTCAACTGAGCTATACTTAACATACAGTTTCAACTAAGTATGTTAGTTTTAGGTGCATAATATGGTGAGTTGATGTTTTCATGTATTATGAAATGATCATCAAAATTAGCCCAATTACCATATGTCATATACAAAGTTGTTGCAGTATTATTGACTATAATCCCTATGTATACACTACCTCCCTCTAACTTATTTATTTTGTGGCTGGAAAATGCAATCCTCTTTACCTATATTGTCTGTCTCCCATCCCCTCTGTCAACCCGTATGTTTGTTTTCTTTATCTATGAGTCTGTTTCTGTTTTTTTATTTTTTATTTTTTTAGATCACACATGTAAGTGAAATCAATATTTGTCTTATTTCATTTAGCATAATACCCTTTAGGTT
>SJYV01044643.1:0-21782 GCA_006410875.1 Neotragus pygmaeus
TCCCTGTTTCCTGTAGAAGAAGGTTACTCTAGCAGAAATGCTTCCAGCTAGGACTGAAAGAGCAGGCATCATACACGTAAAGGAGGAATGTCTCCAAAAATAGTGCCCTGGTAGGTGGGGCCAACAGGGCCTCTTCCAGTTGAGAAAATTGTCTCATCTCCTTGGTGGTTCATAAAGATGAATCTGCCTGCATAGGGGTTGACATGGAGTATTACTTTCATATAGCAGTGTTCTCTGTTCCCAGAATCTAATGAGATTTCTCTGGGTGAGTTTTGAATTTGTTTGACTTGTGACCCCTTTCTTATCTCTTTCTCCATTTATGAATGGCAATTTCTATCCTATGTCAATATTAGCCTTGTACTTTGGAAGCACATTACTTGTTTTCACAGGGTCACACGTGACTACAAATTTTTGCCCAGGGATGGTCCAGAAACTGAGTCTCATTCATAACTTATTTAGAAGACATTTAAGTAAAATTTGGGCCTTTGAGCTGATGCTGTAAAGACTGAAAACTTTGGAGGATGTTGGGATTGGGTGAATCTACTTGACACACGGAAAGATAGGAATCTGAGAAATTGCAATGTGAACTCTTATGTGTCACACAGGGTCCTTTACGGCCAGGACCTAAAAGTGTTACCATATTTGGAATTAGGGTGTCTACCAGATGTAACCAAGTTAAGATGAGGTCATTATGGTGACCTCCAATCAAATATGACTGACATCCTTGTAAGAAGAAGAAAATACAAGTAAAGACAAAGACAATCAGGGAGATATTTTTGTGACCAGAGAGGCAGAGATTAGAATGATGCAGCTGCAAGCGAAAAAAATAAAATAAAATAAAATAAAATAAAGATAGATGGCCACTCCTAGAAGCTACAGAGCAGGATAGAACATTCTACCAATTCGCAGGGAGAGCATGAAATAAAAAGAACAAATGGAAGCAAAAGGAAGCACGTGCTACTGTTAGTCTTCGGGTGACCCCAATCCTGTTCATAAGTGCTCCATCCAAAATCCCTCATTTAATCCTTGTTGTTGTTGTTCAGTTACTCAGTCACAGCTGACTCTGAGACCCCATGTACCGCAGTATGCCAGGTTTCCCTGTCCTTCACTATCTCCCAGAGTTTGCTCAAATTCCTGTCCATTGAGTAGATGATGTCATCTAACCACCTCATCCTCTGTCATCCCCTTCTCCTCCTGCCCTCAATCTTTCCCAGCATCAGGGCTTTTTCCTTGAGTAGGCTATCCCATCAGGTGGCCACAGTATTGAAGCTTCAGCGTCAGTCCTTGTAATGAATATTCAGGATGGATTTTGTTTAGGATTGACTGGTTTGATCTCCTCGCAGTCCAAGGAACTTTCAAGAGTCTTCTCCAGAATTTTTGTCCTTACCTTTTTTCATGCATGTAAATTTCACCTTCAATAAAACTTAGTTGCTCAAGGACTGAGGCCCCATAGAGTTGAGGCCTCTTATGCTAATGGTCCGTGTAAACAGTTTACCTTCCCAGGAGTCCTTTTCTGGGAGCAGAGGGGAAACTAACTGACTACCTGTTGGGAGCGCAATGGCCATACTTTCCTAATTCTGAAATCTATCGGGCCACTAGAGGCTTCAGCAGCAGACAACCACGGAAACCTCAGCTATTGTCCTGAATTATGCCTGCCTAATGCCAAAGACTGAGCAAGGGCCTAGGCGTCGGGACAGTCTGGAGGGCCCCAGGTCCAAAGTGGAGTCCTGAGCGGGGTCTGCCCCACAGGGATCCACTGGCTGTTTTCAGATGGAGGTGCTTGATTCTTTTTATTTAGTCCAGCGTTCTGGAAAAGGGTCAACGATGACTGCGCCTGCCCTTGATTCCTTCCCATCCTTCCTAAGTAGGGCAGTGTGTTCACGAAGAGGAGGTGAACATTTCCCGCGGGCCGCTGAGCTTCTCTTTTAGGTCTGCAGACGGAGAAGTGACGCCCACACCCCGCCCTCCCGGCCTAAGGACCGCCCCCGGCCCGAGGCCCCGCCTTGCAGCCCGCCCATTGGCCAGCCGGGGCGCGTTCCAGACCACGCCCACCTCCGTGACCGCACTGGACTGGGTGAATCCGCGGATTGTTGCGCGCGGTAACTCAATTCGGTAAGGTCTGTCCCGCGTTGGTCTGCTGCGTCCCGCTGATCGTCCCGAAAATGACAGCGTCTTGCGCGCCTCGCCAGGCACCTCCCGCTCGCCCCGAGAGTCCCCTCTTCCCTTGGTGCTGCGTCGGGATGCTTTTGGCGGCTCTAGTACTCCCGTTACCCATATTCTCCGGTAGGAGCCTGGAGACAGCGTACGCGCAGGCAGCGAACTGGAGTGGTCGGGGGCCGGCAGGCCAGAACCGGGGGCGGGGGCTTTGCTTGGTGGCGCGGGGCGCTGGCACGGAGCTGGATCCAGCGGGGGTCCTGCGGAGTTGGGGTAGAGGGTGGGGCGGGTGTTTCCTGGGTCTAGCTGTGCGAGGACCTAAGGAGAAGGCTTGCTTCTTGGGGGGCACTGAGAGCTCCGCGGTGGTGGGCTCGGCCTGGGTTGACCAGCTCTTGCCAGGCTGGTTCCCTGGCAATAGCTTGTAGGGTGTTTAGAGGACAGAGCCTGGTGAGGACAGGTGCAGGGCCCTGGTGCTGGTGGGGAGGGCTTGCTCAAGTGTCTGGGGATGTTGCGAGGGGGAGGGTTTGTCTTGTGTTCCCTGGGCGGTTGCGGGGGCGGGGGGTTGTGTCCCGCTGGGGGAGCTGGGAGAAGTGTGCCCCGGTATATGCCTTGTGAAAGTCACCAACCCAGTGGTGCCCAGTGTGGGACTAGGAAGCTTACTGTTTGCTTTGCATGGGGCTTACCAAAGCAACCGAAAACACATTGGTAGTCAAACCTAGTGAAAAATGAGTATCCTGGAAATGAAGTATAAATGATGTTCACCTGGTTTTCCCTTAAAGCTCATAAATTAGAGCTGAGACCCCATTCACTAAGTTTGTGTGTTTCAGTGAATCGAATAAATACTTTAAATATGTACAAAAATACATGGTTATTGTATAAAACATAAACAAGGACAACCATTTTTTAATACTTTGGTATATTTCCTTGTCTTTGTCCACAGATGTATTTCTATGTCCAAGATACTTTTAGGATCTATTTCATGTAGTTTGGTTTGCTACAGTTTTTCTGAGCAGCATTTACTCAACAAATACTTGTCTTCTGTATGCCAGGTCCTGTCCAGGTCCTGAAGATGCACTTGTGAACGATAAACACAGCATTCCTATTTTTGCTATCCTGATTTCACTGTCTGTTTGTCCCCCTCCCTCACACACGTGTGAGTATATGCAGGGACTGAGTTTTGCTCACTGTTACACCCCCAGTGCCAGGCACGCATTAGGAAATCGAATATTAATATTTGCTGGAATTTATTGGGAGTGGCAGACGGTAGCCAACACATAAGACTAAGGAATATGTTATAACCCAAGAGAGGTGCCCAAGAGGAAAGAAGCGTGATTCTCTGATGGCATTTATCAAAGGGCTGGTGGGAGGGAAGACTTCTGCTCAGCAAACAGGCTAGTCTCTCCACCTTATCTTCTGCACTTGCTGTTTCTTCAGAGGGCTTAGAAAATGCGTCTGCCTTATGCATAATTAACAATTTCTTATTCTTCAGGCTCTGTGATGTCACCTTTTCAGAGGGACCTTCTCTGGCCTACCATTCCCAGTGGACACACACACTTCACTTTGATCCCCCTGGTAACTGGTAGTCACCCACCAAAAACTATGTTTTCCATTCTCTCTTCACTAGAAGGCAGAGACCTTCGCTGTCTTCTTGGCACACTTGGTTTGAAATGCCCCCCCCTTTTTTTTGCCTTAGTGTCAACACTCTTGTATAACTATCGAGTACTAGAAAATTAGAGGTAACTTTCAGCTGGGACTTAGAGCCCAGGAACAACTTCTCTTGCTTCCAGGAGGAAGGTTCTCTAAAGAGCCACACTTAGGATGGCCTTTCTGTGGTGCCTAAAAGCTAAGAGAGAGACAGCTGAGGGTCAGAAAGGATATATATGCCCCTGATAGTAGACTCCTCAGGGATCACACTACTACAGTCTTGCTTGTTACAGATCATTTTAAAAGTTTATTTCTCTGCAGGAGAAGTGTGAGTGATGGAATGGCAGTGCTAACAAGAAATTAAAAGGAATTCTTTAATGATGTTTAAAATATGCTTGGGGCTTCCCTGATAGCTCAGCTGGTAAAGAATCCGCCTGCAGTGCAGGAGACCTGGGTTCGATCCCTGGGTTGGGAAGATCCCCTGGAGAAGGGAAAGGCTCCCCACTCCAGTATTCTGGCCTGGAGAATTCCATGGACTGTGTAGTCTACAGGGTCGCAGAGTTGGACACGACTGAGCGACTTTCACTCACTCACTCACTCAAAATATGCTTAAGGCTAGAAGTTGAATGAGATGATGAAAATTGTTCAAAATAGAGAAAAAAAAAGGATATAATGAATAGGGTATATCAGGGAAGATACCACCTGGAAATGAAGAGGATGAAAAGGTTATGTTTAAGGTTGAAAGGTAAAATCAGGATAGGTAGGAAATTTAAATAAAGTATAAATGGGAACTCACTCTACTGGGCATGGAAAGTATGTGGATACTACAAATAGTCACAGAAGTGGCTCTTGAGGAGCAGGTTTAATAAACAGTAGTTGTTGTGCCTGGAAGGCTTGCTAGCTCAGAGGTGGTTGCCAAATGGCAGGAGCCCGCAGAAGAGACCAGTCTCATTCCTCCACAGCAGGGTCTGCTTTTGGGGCCAAAACCTATAATTTCCTTTTCGGTTATCTCTTCTGCCCATATTAAGTCTTTTCTTTCTTCCTAATGAAAGAAGCCAAGATCAGTAAATGCTTACATGATAGTTTCTTAGTTTTCCTACTCTTTGTATTACAGTACAAGAAGAACAGTCCTTATCAGTCCGTTGCTAGGTTACCATACTACTGGGAGACAGACAACAAAAGAAATGATGTGGTCAAGTACTTCCCCAGTGCATAAAGTTTAAAGATGATTATTTTCAATGGTTGGATTTATTGTACTATATTCTTTACCATTAATTTCTGTGTAACAGTAGTGATACTTTGAAAACCAAAGTGTTTTGAAGAGTGACTGTGACGGACATGCTGTGTGAGATGTTGTTGGCCACAGGGATGAAGGGAGTCCACTATATTATGTGTTAAACGTAAAAGCATGTAATAACAAGCATGCAGAGGAAAGTCCAAGTGCTCCCAAACTTAGGTTGGACTACTCACCACTCAGAAAGTCTATACTTAAGAGACAAGTGCTGGTAGGAATGGAAAGGTTGCTTTAAGCAGAAGGCTGGCATCCGGGGAGAAGGAAGACTTCTGTCCCAGAACCTACTCTGAAGATTCTGCTTGGCCCTGGAAGTTTTTAAAGGGAAAAAGGGGAAGTAATCTCCAAAGTTAATCATTGTGATGTGGGTGCATGCTCAGTCGTGTCTGACTCCCCCAGGCTTCTCTGTCCATGGGATTCTCGAGGCAAGAATGCTGGAGTGGGTTGCCATTTCCTACTCCAGGAGAATCTTCCTGACCCCAAAGATTGAACCCACGTCTCTCATGTGTACAGGCAGATTCTTTACCATTGCACCACCGTGGAAGCCCAGTCATTGTGATAGGGAGTCCTGTTTGTTGACATCTCCAGTTGCCTGCAGACTTCTTGACTCCTTGTGATCTTTCTTTAGATTCTCTCTCCCAGAGTTTGCTCTCAAGATTACTGAAGGGAAAACTGGGGGAAAGAGCCGGCCATCTCTTAATTATTCTTCATTTCTATTTCTTGAACTTAGAAAAGAGCCAACAGGTTAGGTGTGATCCAAAGATGTGAAAGGTATGCTTGGGCCAGAGGTTAGTTAAAATATAGCTTTGATCAAGTGACATGACAAAGGGGACCTCCTGCAGATAGCTCTTTCCTACAAAAAGCTGCTTACACAAGAGAAGGGACTGATCACTGCCTCCCCAAGGAAGCAGAAACTACTTCCTAGAGGAGATGTTGAGTGAACAAGGAAGGCAAGAGCTGAAAGAGTTGCTCCAGAGCAGGAAGGAAGGTGTTTAGAGCAGAGGAAGGAGTGTGAGCGAAGGCTCAGAGAGATGATGTGGCTCAGGGCAGTGGTGACCTGTCTAACTACCCTGTGGGCAACAGTGGGGTGAGGGAGGCAAGAGGAAGACAGCAGTGTAGCTCAGAGTGAGTAACTGTGGAGAAACCGGATAGTTAGGAATGAACAATTAAAACCCAAAAAGTCAGACTACGATATTATTACCTGTTGTTTTTGGGCACCGTGAGACTTTTTGTGGGCTCTAGCAAATGTGCATCTAAACTCTGTGTGTGTGTGTGTGTGTGTGTGTGTGTACTTGGTTGTGTCTGGCTTTTTGAGACCCTTGGATTTCAGCCTGCCAGGCTCCTTTGTCCATGGAATTTTCTAGGCAAGAATACTTAAGTGGGTTGTCAGTTCCTGCTCTAGGCGATCTTCAGATCCAGGGATCTAACCGGTGTCTCTTGCATTTGTAGGCGGATTCTTTACCACTGCACCGCCTGGGAAACCGCATCTAAACTAGGTTGCTTTAATTTCCCCAGGCTCAGGATAAGACCATTTCTTAAGCACTAAATACAAACACTGTCGTTACCATACGGGGATTTCAGATGACCGACAGTGATGGAAAGCAGTGTTGGTAATGGAACCAAGATTCCTGACCTGACCTGGGTGTGCTGCCTACTAGGAATGCATTCATGGGAAAGTCCCTTCAGTTTACCATGGTTCAGACTGCTTATCTTAAAGAAGGGAAAGTAGTACCCAATTCATGGGAAGACTGGGAAGGATACGTTAGTTTAAAAAACACGAAAACAATGGTTGGCACAGCTAATGCCTGATTTGCTGTTTCTAAAATGATTGATATCATCAATGTTTTTGTAAGAAACATGTTCTGGAATTGTTCATTGCTAATCTTTAGGAAAAATATAACCTACAGTCTTTGGAGTTCACTTATAATGTTAAAATACTATTTCTAGTCATAGAAGTGACATAAAATAGGTTTATAATAAAATATTGAAACAAATATTTTGACATGAAAGAAGTGAAAAATTCTGATAAAGTGAAATTTTTGTAAAGAAATCCCCCCAAAATGGAAACAAACAAAAACACCAGTAAAAAAAAAAGAAAAGTGATGGTTTCAAGATATTTGTGGAGCAGTTTGGCTGAAGAGTAAAGAATTTTAATTTTATCAAAAGTATGTAAAACTACTAACAGTGCTTCTTCAGCTGTGGCACTAGGAACTAGAAATGCAGTGATGAATGGGGCGTGGCTCCCAGGAAGGTTACCATGTCCTAGGGAATATAAGCAATGAACAATTACAATGTGAAAAGTGCTATGAAAGAAGCAAATCGTGGCAGCCATGAGGACACTTGACCCAATTGTTTGGGTGATAGATGTTAAGAGCCTCAGGGAAGAAGTGGCATCTAAGATGAAACTGAAGGAGGAATGGCAAGGTCTCTGCTCAAAGCTTAAGTCAAATGATGCATAGAGGTCCAGAGTGCTACACAAAGCTGAGTGATTTCATGGGCACTACTGGTGGAGCTGAACGTGGCTTAGACGAGTGTGCAGATACTGTGAAGATACTTAGAAGAGTGAGCAGATACTAAAGCTCTCTTAGCCATATCAGGGAACCTTAGACATTATCATGGGGGAATAAGAGAGCCATTGAAATATATCTGACTTGGAAGAGCTCTGGTCATAGTATTAGTATTATATGGTGGCAGTGTGTAAATGAATTGAATGAAAGGTGGCAAGACCAGTACGGAGACCTATTCAGAAACTCTTGCAGCAGTTCAGGTAAGAAATGATAGTGGCTTGAATTTTTAGTAGAAGCAAAGGTGAGAAGAGAGAGAGAACAGGCATTTCAGTTTCGGAAACTGGATATGAAGAGTCAAAAGAGACCACACTCTGGCTTGATTATGTTATCTGAGAAAGTGCAACACCTTCCAAGTAGAGCTGTGTTGGGAGGGAATTGAATGCATAGGCTTGACCCCACAGCTAGAGATCTATGATGGACAGAGTGGTTTGGGAGGCAGCTCTCATCAGTGTTAATGATGTCATGAGAGTATGTATTCTTACCCAGGGGGATTTGCAGAATGAAAATTAGGAACGTTCCTAGAATAACCCACGAGTAACGTCACATAATGCAATCAGACATAGAAGGAAGAGTAGCCAGAGGACAGGCTGAACATCAAGATCATTTGTTTCCTGAAAACCAAGGGAAAGGGCTTTTTGGGCATGAAGGAGCAAAGGGAAAATGATCAATAGCTCCAGATGTTATAGGCAGGAAACCTAAAATTATTGAGGGAAAGTGTTAAGGTGAATTTACCTAGAAGAAGGCTACTTAATGACTTTTCAAGTACATTATAAATGAGTGGAAATTTAGAAGTAAAATTGACAGATTATGTGTTAGAATGTTCACTTTGAAGAAGCAAAGAAATTTTAAAAATAGATAAGATTTGGGGGAATTATGTTTTGGGTCAGAGACCTTAATTTCCTGAGGGGACTACATGAGAAGGGGTACGGGTGTGTGCTTGTGTCAGAGATTTATTTTTAATTTTTGCAAGTGGGTAGAGAGTGAGTGCATAATTTTTGCAAGTGTGTAGAAAGTGAACACTTCTTTTGATCCATAGCAGAGGACTATTTCACTTTTCTGTCACTTACCTGGAGCACTGGGGAATTTTCTGAATGCAGCCTATTATATTAGGTAATAATACCTATTTTTAAAGTGTAATATTGCATTTCTTGCCTTATTTTTTGCTAATGACTTATTACTTGATATTTATTATTTACTTGAGACTATAAAAATGTTAGACAAAAAGCAAATTTGAGTGAATTTTTATTTGAGTTCAAAATGGGTTATAAAGCAGTGGGGACAACTTACAACATTAACACTCCAATTGGCCCTGGAACTGCTAACAAACGTACAGTGGAGTTCAAGAAGTTTTGCAAAGGAGACGAGAGCCTTGAAGATGAGGAGTAGAGTGGCTGGCTATGGGAAGTTGATAATGACCAGTTGAGGCTGATCCTCTTACAATTATACAAGAAGTTGTCAAAGAACTCAGTTTCGGCCATTCTACAGTCGTTCAGCATTTGAAACAAATTGGAAAGATGAAAAAGCTTGATAAATGGGTGTCTGATGAGCTGACTGAAAATCAAATAAATCATTCTGAAGTGTTATTTTCTCTTATTCTACACAGCATCAATGCACCTTTTCTTGATCATATTATGACATGCGATGAAAAGCAGATTTTCTATGACAATTGACAGCAACCAGCTCAGGGGTTGGACCGAGAATCTCCAAAGCACTTCCCAAAACCAAACTTGCACCTGCCCAAAAGGTCACGGTCACTGTTTGGTGGTCTGCTGCCCATTTAATCCACTGTAGCTTTCTGAATCCTGACAAAACCATTACAGCTGAGAAGTATGCTCAGCAGATCAGTGAGATGCACCAGAAGCTGCAACACCTGCAGCCAACACTCATGAACAGAAAGGGCCCAATTCTTCTCCACGACAGCACCCGACTCACATCACACAACCAACACTTCAAAAGTTGATCAAATTGGGGTAAGCTATTTTGCCCCATCCTCCATATTCACCTGACCTCTCACCAACCAACAACCACTTCTCCAAGTGTCTTGACAACTTTTTGTAGGGAAAAGGCTTCCACGAAAAGCAAGAGGCAGAAGATGGTTTCCAAGAGTTCTTCAAATTCCAAAGCATGAATTTTTATGCTACCAGAATCAACAAACTTATTTCTCATTGGCAAAAATGTGTTGATTGTAATGGATCCTAGTTTGATTAATAAAGATGTATCTGAGCCTAGTTACAATGATTTAAAATTCAGTCTGAAGCCACAATTACTTTTGTATCAACCTAATATATAAAGTGAAGTCATATTTTGAAATATTTAGTCCACATCTGTTTTGATCTTTGAAATCCACAATGCTTATTTAATAATTTCTTCTTACCACAGCAAGTCTTGAGCACCCAGCGTGTACAGAGTGTGGTAGAAAAAGAAAGTATATGATCCCTTCCCTCTAGAACCTTGCCTTCTGAGAGGAAACTGAGCCTGAATTGACAAGTGATCATATGCTTGTGTTTCAAACTATAGAAGAGTAATCTGAGCAGAGTGTTATAGACTATAAAAGAACTTCTAAGATGAGAGGTGAGTTTTGAAATAAATTTAGGGAAAAAAATATGTAAGCAAACATGTGCTGTGCTGTACTAAGTCACTTTAGTCTTTAGTCGTGTCTGACTTTTTGTGACCTGCTGGACTATAGCCAGCCAGGCTCCTCTGTCGATGGGACTCTCCAGGCAAGAACGCTTTAGTATGTCACCATGCCTTCCTCCAGGGGATCTTCCCAACCCAGGGATTGAACCCATGTCTCTTATGTCTTCTGCATTGGCAAGCGAGTTCTTTACCACTAGCACCACCTGGGAAGCCCATGAGAATATATATATATGTTTAATACCCAAAAGATAGATTTTGTGTCCTTGAATTTACTGTTGAATGAAAATTTAGCTTATTCCTCAACAAATTAAAAGTTAATAGGATTTTTTTAGTAAGCAAGACACATTCTCCACTACTACCATCGCTTGGATAAAACCATGGATAAAATCATTTAAAATCTTGCAAAGAAACTTTCTACTTATTCTGTACTACCTGCTTGCTGCTACGCCACAATGGCTGATGGGAAAGATTAAATTCCTAATTTTCGGTTTTTATTCTCTTATTCCTAGTACGCTGCATTGATCCACCAGTACTGGACAGTATGAAGCTTAAGGGTGTAATTAAACGCCATTATTATCCTGGGGACAGAATAGACTATGAGTGTTACCGAGGATACTTTTATGTGTGGCCTTATCTTCTCTCAGCTACTTGTGAGCCTAATGGCTCTTGGAGCCGTATTGAAGAAGCATGTTTAAGTAAGGAAACTAAATCATTTTTATTTCTCGGTTTTTTTTTTCCATTCTCTAGAGATTTTTACACATTTTGAGAGTTAATTTTCCACTACAACAGTAATGATTTTCTCATAAGAAACTAGGTTGTAGATAGCAATCCATTTTTTCTGGTTTTGAGAAATCTCCAGGGAATCTTTCTTGGGGATTGGTCCCTCGATAAATGTGAATTTCAAGTTTGCCCTTATAATAACTAAATAAAGAAAATAATATTTCATCAGTAGAAAAGAGCAGTGTAGAATTTTGATCTTGATTTAAATGTTTTGAAATTGGTATGAAAAAACAAATTTGAAAATTTTCTTTTAGGAAAATCATGTCCAGATCCACAAGTAAAACATGGTAAAGTAGTTGCCCCAAATGACACATTTGAGTGGGAATCAGAAGCTCACATTTCTTGTGATGAGGGGTAAGTAAGTTACTCTTTAGAAAGAAATGAGATAAACATTGTGAATTTCATTTTCTTTGCTTCTCAACTTGATCATTTCCTTAAAGTTGATTTCATTTTTCTTTCTAGGTGGTAAGTTGCACTTGAAATGATGTGTTATCTTGAAATGATAAGTTACACTGAAAAAATGTATAATTAATAGAAAGAAATTTAAATGGAAGAAAAGCAAGATTATATACTTATTATATGTGAGAATAGCCTATTGGATAGCCTATTGGATTTGGCAAAAATGTAATAATCATGATAGCTTTATCCTTAACTACAAAGTGCACCTGTTTAAAATGACCATTCTCAAAGTTGAAGGAGGGCTCACAGAAATGACTGACATCAACAGTGTAGGAGGGCTCCTTTTTCTCCACACCCTTTCCAGCATTTATTATTGGTAGGCATTTAAATGATGGCCATTGTAGTTTTGATTTGCATTTCTCTAATAATTAGCAACATTTAGCATTTTTTTATGCACCTGAAAAAGACACTTGTATGCTTCTTTGGAAAAATGTCTGTCTGGTCCTTCTGCTCATTTTTTGATTATGTTGATGTTGTTCTTGGTATTAAGCTGTGTGAAATCCATATGTTGGAAATTAATCCCTTCTTGGTATTGTCATTTATAAATATTTCCTCCCAGTCCATAGATTTCCTTTATTTACGATTTCCCTTGCCATGCAAAAGGGCTTCCCATTTAGTTAGATCCCAGTTTTTTATTTTTGTTTTTATTTTCATTACTCTAGGAGATGTATCTAAAAAAATATTGCCACAATTTATGTTAAAGACTGTTCTGCCTATGTTTTCCTTAAAGAGTTTTATAATATCGGGTGTTACATTTAGGTCTTTAATCCATTTTGAGTTTAGTTTTGTATTTATTTGTATATGATGTAAAAGAATGTTCTATGTTCTATATGGTGTAAAAGAATATTTCATTCTTTTCACATATAGCTGTCTAGTTTTCCCAGTACCACTTATTGAAGAGACTGCCTTATCTCCATTGTCTATTCTTGCCTCCTTTGTTCTAGATTAGTTATCAGTGTATAAGTTTATTGATGGGCTTTCTATCCTGTTCTATGGTTCTATGCGTCTCCTTTTCTGCCAGTACCATACTGTTTTGAAGACTGTAGAGTTATAGTAAGGTTTGAAGTCAGGGACCATGATTCCGCCAGTTCCATTCTTCCTTCTCAAGATTGTTTTGGCTATTAGGGGTCTTTTGTGTTTCCATACAACTTAAAACATTTTTTACTCTAGTTCTGTGAAAAGTGCCATTGGTAATTTGGTAGGGATTGCATTGAATCTACAGGTTGTCTTGGGTAGTATGGTCATTTTGACAATACTGATTCTCCACATCCAAGAACACAGAATATCTTTCCATCTGTTTGAGTCATCTTCAGTTCCTTTCATCAGTATCTTATAGTTTTCAGAGTATAGGATTTTTGTCTCCTCAGGTTTATTTCAATATATTTTATTCTTTTTGGTGCAATAGTAAATGGGATTGTTTCCTTAATTTCTTTTTCTGATATTTCATTGTTAGAGTATAGAAGTACAACAATTTCTGTATCTTAATTTAGTATCCAGCAACTTTTCAAAATTCATTGATGAGCTCTAGTAGTTTTCTGGTAGTGTGTTTAGGATTTTCTATGTATAGCATCACATCATGTGCAAACAGTGATGGTTTTACTTCTTTTCCAATTTGGATTCCTTTTATTTATTTTTCTTCTCCATTTTCTGTGGCCAGAACTTCCAAAACTATGTTGAATTATTGTGATAAGAGTGGGCATCCTGGTATTTTTCCTGATCTTAGAGAAAATGTTTTCTGTTTTCACCATTGAGTATGATATTAGCTGTGGATTTGTCATATATGGCCTTTAGTATGTTGAGCCATGTTTTCTCTAAGCTCACTTTTTGAAGAGGATTTTTTAAATCATAAATGGTATTGAATTTTATCATAAGTTTTTTCTGCATCTATTGAAAGGATCACATGGTTTTTCTTCAATTTGTTAATACGGTGTAATGCATTGGTTGATTAATGAATATTTAAAAATCTTATATCCCTGGGATAAATCTCACTGGATCATGATGTATGATCCTTTTAATGTACTGTTGGAGTTGGTCTGCTAGTATTTTGTTGAGAATTTTCATTTATATTTTCATTAGTGATGGACCTAAAATTTTCTTTTTTTGTGTGATATCTCTCTGGTTTTGGTATTAGGGTGATGCTGATCTTATAGAATAAGTTTGGAACTGTTCTTTCTTCTGCAGATTTTTGGAATAGTTCCAGAAAGATGGATGGATGTTTGGAAGAATTCACCTGTGAAGCCATCTGGTCCTGGGATGTTTTGCTTGTTGGGAGTTTTTAAATTACTGATTCAATTTCGATATGGGCGATTGGTCTGTTCATACTTTCTGTTTTGTCTGGGTTCAGTCTTGGGAGATTATCTCTTTCTAAGAATATTTCCATTTCTTCTACAGTAGATTGTCCATTTTATTGGCAAATAGTTGCTTGTAGTAGTCTTTTGTGATCCTTTGTGTTTCTGATGTGTTGGTTGTACCTTCTTTTTCCTTTCTGGTTTTATTGATTTGGGCCCTCTCCTCTTTTTTCTTGATGAGTCTGGCTAAAAGTCTATCAATTTCTTTATCTTTTCAAAGAACCAGCTTTTAGTTTCATTGGTCTTTTCTAATTTTTTTAATGTATTTATTTAAATTGGAGGCTAATTACTTTACAATGTTGTTGTGGTTTTGCCATACATTGACATGAATCAGCCATGGGTGTACTTGTGTCCCCCATCCTGAACCCCTCTTCCACCTCCGTCCCCATCCCATCCCTCTGGATTGTCCCAGTGCACCGACTTTGAGTGCCCTGGTTCATGCATTGAACTTGGAGTGGTCATCTATTCCACATATGGTAATATACATGTTTCAATGCTATTCTCTCAAATCATCCCACCCTTGCCTTCTCCCACAGAGTCCAAAAGTCTGTTCTGTGTATCTGTGCCTCTTTTGCTGTTTTGCATATAGGGTCATCATTACCATCTTTCTAAATTCCATATATATGAGGTAATATACTGTATTGGTGTTTTTCTTTCTGAGTGACTTCTCTCTGTATAATAGGCTCCAGTTTCATGCATCTTATTAGAACTGTCTTCAAAATCTCTACTTCATTTGTTGCTGCTCCGATATTATGATTTCCTTCTTTTTACTGACTTTAACTTTTATTTATTCTTCTTTCTCTGGTTGCTTTAAGTGTAAGGTTAGGTTGTTTGAGATATTTCTTTTTTCCTGAGGTAAGTTTGTATCACTATAAAATTCCCTGTTACTACCGCTTTTGCTGCAACCCATAGGTTTTGGATTATGTTTTCATTTTCATTTGTGTCTAAGTATTTTTTAAAAATTTCCTCTTTGGTTTCTTCAGTGATTCATTGGTGGTTCTGTAGCACACCATGTAGCCTCCACATGCTTGTGTTTTTTGCAGTTTTTTTCCCTTATAGTTGATTTCTGACCTCATAGGGTCATAGATAGATCAGTTCAGTTCAGTTCAGTCACTCAGTCATGTCCAATTCTTTGCGACCCCATGAATCTCAGCACACCAGGCCTCCCTGTTCATCAGCATCTCCCGGAGTTCACTCAGACTCACGTCCATCGAGTCCGTGATGCCATCCAGCCATCTCATCCTCGGTCGTCCCCTTCTCTTCCTGCCTCCAATCCCTCCCAGCATCCGAGTCTTTTCCAATGAGTCAACTCTTCCCATGAGGTGGNGTGTATCTGTGCCTCTTTTGCTGTTTTGCATATAGGGTCATCATTACCATCTTTCTAAATTCCATATATATGAGGTAATATACTGTATTGGTGTTTTTCTTTCTGAGTGACTTCTCTCTGTATAATAGGCTCCAGTTTCATGCATCTTATTAGAACTGTCTTCAAAATCTCTACTTCATTTGTTGCTGCTCCGATATTATGATTTCCTTCTTTTTACTGACTTTAACTTTTATTTATTCTTCTTTCTCTGGTTGCTTTAAGTGTAAGGTTAGGTTGTTTGAGATATTTCTTTTTTCCTGAGGTAAGTTTGTATCACTATAAAATTCCCTGTTACTACCGCTTTTGCTGCAACCCATAGGTTTTGGATTATGTTTTCATTTTCATTTGTGTCTAAGTATTTTTTAAAAATTTCCTCTTTGGTTTCTTCAGTGATTCATTGGTGGTTCTGTAGCACACCATGTAGCCTCCACATGCTTGTGTTTTTTGCAGTTTTTTTCCCTTATAGTTGATTTCTGACCTCATAGGGTCATAGATAGATCAGTTCAGTTCAGTTCAGTCACTCAGTCATGTCCAATTCTTTGCGACCCCATGAATCTCAGCACACCAGGCCTCCCTGTTCATCAGCATCTCCCGGAGTTCACTCAGACTCACGTCCATCGAGTCCGTGATGCCATCCAGCCATCTCATCCTCGGTCGTCCCCTTCTCTTCCTGCCTCCAATCCCTCCCAGCATCCGAGTCTTTTCCAATGAGTCAACTCTTCCCATGAGGTGGCCAAAGTACTGGAGTTTCAGCTTTAAAATCATTCCTTCCAAAGAAATCCCAGGGCTGATCTCCTTCAGAATGGACTGGTTGGATCTCCTTGCAGTCCAAGGGACTCTCAACAGTCTTCTCCAACACCACAATTCAAAAGCATCAATTCTTCGGCACTCAGTCTTCTTCACAGTCCAACTCTCCAACATCCATACATGACTACTGGAAGCACCATAGCCTTGACTAGATGGACCTTAGTCGGCAAAGTAATGTCTCTGCTTTTGAATATACTATCTAGGTTGGTCATAAATTTTCTTCCAAGGAGTAAGTGTCTTCTAATTTCATGGCTGCAGTCACCATCTTCAGGGATTTTGGAGCCCCCCAAAATAAAGTCTGACAATGTTTCCCCATCTATTTCCCATGAAGTGATGCGACCAGATGCCATGATCTTAGTTTTCTGAATGTTGAGCTTTAAGCCAACTTTTTCACTTTCGTCTTTCACTTTCATCAAGGGGCTTTTTAGCTGCTCCTCACTTTCTGCTGTAAGGGTGATGTCATCTGCTTATCTGAGGTTATTGATATTTCTCCCAGCAGTCTTGATTCCAGCTTGTGTTTCTTCCAGTCCAGTGTTTTTCATGATGTACTCTGCATATAAGTTAAATAAGCAGGGTGACAATATGCAGCCTTGAAGTACTCCTTTTCCTATTTGGAACCAGTCTGTTGTTCCATAGATAGATAGCATATTAAAAAGCAGAGACGTTACTTTGCCAACAAAGGTCCATCTAGTCAAGGCTATGGTTTTTCCAGTGGTCACGTATGGATGTGAGAGTTGGACTATGAAGAAAGCTGAGTGCCGAAGAATTGATGCTTTTGAACTGTGGTGTTGGAGAAGACTCTTGAGAGTCCCTTGGACTACAAGGAGATCCAAGCAATCCATCCTAAAGGAGATCAGCCCTGGGTGATCATTGGAAGGACTGATGCTAAAACTGAAACTCCAATACCTTGGCCACCTCATGTGAAGACTTGACTCATTGGAAGAGACTCTGATGCTGTGAGGGACTTGGGGCAAGAGGAGAAGGGGGAGAACAGAGGATGAGATGGCTCGATGGCATCACTGACTCGATGGACATGAGTCTGAGTGAACTCCGGGAGTTTGTGATGGAAAGGGAGGCCTAGCATGCTACGATTCATTGGGTTGCAAAGAGTCGGACACGACTGAGCAATTGAACTGAACTGAACTGAACTGACGGTCACAGTTGAAAAAGATAGCTGGTATTATTTAAGTTTTCTTAAATTAGCAGGAATTGCTTTGTGGCCCAGCATGTGATCTATGCTAGAGAATGTTCCACATGTGTACTTGAAAAGAATGTGTATTCTGCTGTTCTTGGATGAAATGCTCTATAAATATCAATTAAGTCCATCTAGCTCAAAGAAAGCTGAGCACCGTAGAATGGATGCTTTTGAACTGTGGTGTTGGAGAAGACTCTTGAGAGTCCCTTGGACTGCAAGGAGATCCAACCAATCCGTTCTAAAGGAGATCAGTCCTGGGTGTTCTTTGGAAGGACTGATGCTAAAGCTGAAACTCCGACACTTTGGCCACCTCATTCGAAGAGACTCATTGGAAAAGACTCTGATGCTGGGAGGGATTGGGGGCAGGAGGAGAAAGGGATGACAGAGGATGAGATGGCTGGATGGCATCACCGACTCGATGGACATGGGTTTGGGTGGACTCTGGGAGTTGGTGACGACAGGGAGGCCTGGCCTGCTGCAGTTCGTGGTGTCAGACATGACTGAGTGACTGAACTGAACTGAGTTCAATATGTCACTTAAGGCTCTTATTCCTTATTAATTTTCTGTCCGGATGATCTATCCTTTGATGTAAGTGGGTGTTAAAGCGCCCTACTATGACTGTATTGCTGTCAGTTTTCCCTTTTTGGCTGTTAGCACTTGGCCGTTGTGTACTGAGATGCTTCTATATTGGGTGCATATGTATTTGATTTGTTATATTTTCTTCTTGGATTGACTCTTTGCTCATTATGTAGTGTCCTTGTTTGTCTCTTGTGTCTGATAGAAGTGTTGCAACTCTGACTTTCTTTTGATTTCCATTTGCGTGGACTAGCTCTTTCCATTTCCTCACTTTCAGTGTGCATGTGTTTCCAGATCTGAGGTGGTTTTCTTGTGGACAGCATGTATGTAGGTCTTGTTTTTGTGACCATTTAGCCAGTTTGAGTCTTTTGGTTGGAGCATTTAGTCCACTTACATTTAAGGTAACTGTTAATACGTATGTTCCTATTGTCATTTTGTTGATTTTTTTTTTTTGCCTTTTTTCCCCCTTTCTTTCTCTTCTCTTTTGATGACTGTCATCAGTGTTATATTTTGATTCCTTTATCTTCTTTATGTGTACATCTATTACAGTTCCTTTGTGGTTATATGTGATTTTTGTATAGGAGTCTATATTTATACATACTTGTTTTAAGTTGCAGATTTCTTAATTTCAAATGTGTTTTGGATATCCTGCCTTTTATTCTCCTCCCCTCACAATTACTGGCTTTGAATTTATATTTTACATCTAATTTTTTGTGTATCCCTTAACTGATTATTGTAGATAAAATTATTTCATTGCTTTTTTTCTTTTAACTTCCCTACTAGGTTTTTGTGTGGATGAGTTTCTAACTGTATTGTAAGTTTGCCTTTACCCATAAGCTTTTCAGTTTTATAAGTTTATTCTTTTTATTTGTGATCTTTTCATTTATATGGAGAATTTCCTTTATTATTTGTTGTAAAGATGCTTTGGTAATAGTAAATTATTTTAGCTTTTGCTTGTCTCTAAAACTTTTGATTTCTCCATCAAATCTGAATGAATGAGAGCTTTGCTGAATAGAGTATTCTTGATTGTAACTTTTTGACTTTCATCACTTTAAAGCCTCTTCTTTACAGCCTGCAGAGTTTCTGCTGAAAAATTAGTTGATAGCCTTATTGGTGGGGAAGGCAATGGCAACCCATTCCAGTACTCTTGCCTGGGAAATCCCATGGATAGAGGAGCCTGGTAGGCTACAGTCCATGGGGTCATGAAGAGTTGGACACGAGTGAGCAACTTCACTTTCACTTTTCATTTTCCTGCACTGGAGAAGGAAATGGCAACCCACTCCAGTATGCTTGCCTGGAGAATCCCAGGGATGGTAGCCTGGTGGGCTGCCATCTATGGGGTTGCACAGAGTCGGACACGACGGACGTGACTTAGCAGCAGCAGCAGCAGCCTTATTGGAGTAATCTTATATGTTATTTGTTGATTTTCACTTGTTGCTTTTAATATTTTCTTTTCATCTTTAGTTTTTGTCATTTTGATTATTCTATGTCATGGTATATTCTTCTGTGGGTTAATCCTGTATCACACTCTCTGCACTTCCTGGGCCTGGGTGACTTTTCCTTTTCCAGGTTAGGGAAGTTTTCAGCTATTATCTTTTCAAATATTTTCTCAGGCCCTTTCTCTCTCCTCCTTCTGGGACCCCAGTAATGCAAATACTAGCGTGCTTAATGTTGTCCTGGAAGTCCCTTAAATTGTCCTTATTCTTTTTCATTCTCTTTTCTGTTCCACGGCACTGATTACCACCATTCGGTCTTCCACCCCGCTGATCTGTCCTTCTGCCTCATTTACGCTGCTATTGATTCCTTCTAGTGTACTTTTCAGTTCAGTTATTGTATTCTTTAATTGTATTTGGTTTTTCTTTATATTTTCTAATTCTTTGTTAAAAATGTCTAATTTTCACTTTGTGCATCCAGTTCTCCTGAGTTCTTTGGTCATCTTCACTATCATTACTCTGAACTCTTTCTTGGGTAGATTCCATTTCTCCATGTCAATTAGTTCTTCTGGGGTTTTATCTTGTTCCTTCAACTGAAATGTATTTTTCTGTGTTTTTGTTTTCTTTAAATTGCTATTTGAATTTTTTGTATGTGGTAAATTGGTTACTCTTTTTTGATTTTGGAGAAGCAACCCTCTGTAGGAAATGTTCAAAGCATCTCAGCAGTGCACTCCCTTCTCATCACTCAGGGGCCCAGGATTCGCTGGCCTGCATTTGTGGACTCAATCTGCAGGCTGCAGGGCTATGATTTTCTTGCTTCCAGTGTCAGCCCCATGGCTCCTGGAGCTGGCTCTTGGTCCTCTGTTGAGCCAGGGTCATGTCTAGTGAAGTGTAAGTGAAAGTTGCTCAGTCATGTCTGACTCTTTGCGACCCCATGATCTATACAGTACGTGGAATTCTCCAGGCCAGAATACTGGAGCGGCTAGCCTTTTCCTTCTCCAGGGGATTTTCCCAATCCAGGGATTGAACCCAGGTCTCCTGCATTGTGAACAGATTCTTTTCCAGCTGAGCCACAAGGGAAGCCCAGATGTGGCTGTGGGCTCAGGAAGTCTTCAGGCAGCCTATCTATCTGCTCATTTGTTGTTTGGCCTGAGGTGTTTCCAGCACTGGATCCTACAGACTGTTGGGTGGGGCCATGTCTTGGTGCCAAGATTTCAGCCTCTGGAAGAGCTCACACAGATGAATGTTCCGATATACCTGCCATGCCTGTGTGCTCAGTCGTGTTCAGCTTTGCTACCCCATGGGCTGTAGCCCTCCAGGCTCCTCTGTCCATGGACTTTCTCAGGCAAGACTACTGGAGCGTGTTACCATTTTCTTCTCCAGGGGATCTTCCCAACCCAGGGATCAACCTGCATCTCCTACACTGACAGGCAGCTTTTTTACTGGGCCATCTGAGAAGTCCTATATATCTACCACCAATGTCTATATCCCCAGAGTGAATCACAGACACCACCTGCTTCCTCAGGACACCTTTTAAGATCAGTAGGTAGTTCTGATCCAGGATTCTATGAAGTTATTGCTTTTGCCTTTGTTCCTGGTGTCTGTGAGACTTTTGTGTACCCTTTTAGAGTGAAGTTTCTGTTTCTCCCAGTCCTGTGAGCTCCTGTAATCAAGCTCTGGTGGCTTCCAAAGCCAAATGCTCTGGGATCTCCTCTTCCCAGTGCTGGAGTCTTGGGTTAGGGGCTTCACTGGGACTCAGAACTCGCTCTAGTGGTAAAACCTCTATAATATTTGTGGGGCACACACCTAAGGGAATGGGATTTTATTATATTCCTAATATGCCCTCCTACCAGTCCCTTTGTGGTTGCATCTTTTTGTTTCTAGCTCTAGGGCACCTATTCCGGTAGGCTTCAGTCTTTTTCGATGGTGACTGTCTGGTAGACTGTTGTGATTTTGGTGTTCTTGTTAGAGGAAGTGAGTTTAGGGTCCTTCTGCTCTGCCGTCTTAGCTCCTCTGTGTTTGTCTTTTGAGAGTTTGATTATTATGTGTCTTAGTGTGGACTTCTTTCAGTTCTTTTTTACCTGGAAGTTGTTGAGCTTCTTGACTGTATTTGTGTTTCTCATCAAATTTTGGAAGTTGTCCGCCATGATTTTTTAAAATGTTCTCTCTGTCACTTTCTATCTCTCCTCTCCCTCTGAGAGTCCCACAGTGTGTATGATCTGCTTGATGATATCACACAGGTCCTTTAGGGACTGCTCATTTTTCTTCACTCTTTTTTCTTTCTGTTGCTCAGATTCAGTAACTTCCCCCATTCTATATTTAGGTTCACTAATTTTTCTTTCTGCCTCCTCAAATTTTCTTTAAATCCCTCTCCTGAATTTTTTATACCAGGTATTGTACTTTAAGCCTAGAATTCCTCCTTGATTTCTTCTTAGATTATCTGTCTCCTCATGATGGGCTTGCTAGGTGGTGCACTGGTAAAGAATCTGCCTGTCAATGCAGGAGACACAAGAGATGAGGGTTAG
>SJYV01044657.1:0-25675 GCA_006410875.1 Neotragus pygmaeus
AGGCGCCTGGTGGGAGGGAGTGAAGTCAGATAGCCGACTCGTGGGAGCCCAGACTTTAGGGGCTGCATCTGAGTCAAACTCGCTAAAGAGACGGGCCGGCAGTTTGCTGAGAATAGAGGTCAGGAAGGCTTCGTTTCCAGCTATGCTCGACGACGAAGTGCCCTCTCCCGGCGTCGCTTTCCCTGGTTGCAGCATCTGGGTTGGAAGACGCTCTGAAACTGACTCCTCTCCAACCAACATTACCGCGACCTCACCTTGGTTGCACAAGAAAAGCGCCTGCAGTGGTTCACAGATGGCGGATGGACCTAGGAATGGAAAATCAAACCCACCCAGCCAGGGATACCCTGGGCGGGAATCTGATCCGCCGGGAGCCACTGCCGGAGGCCGGGAGTTTAAATCGCCAGGGAGGGTGCGATCCCCCAGTAGCCGCCAGGCGGCGACAGAGACTGGGCTTGAAGTGCCAGTCTTTTTCTGAACCGTTTTCGAAGTTACAGAAAAATTCTGAGACTAGTAACAGAGGACTCTAGGACTTTCTTAACTAAGATTCTGCAAGTGTTAGCATTCGGACCCCCCTCTATGTATATTCAAGTTCCCCCTCAAGCATGGGGAGAGTAAATTGCAGACGTGCTGCCCCTTGAACCCTAAATCCTTCAGTGTGTGTTTCCCAAGAAGAAGGACATCCTATTACACAACCGCAGTAGAGCTTCCGAGATCAGGTGACGTAATGGTGATGCAAGAATATAATGTACTCTGCAAAATACTATCCGAATGTCGCCAGTTGTCCCAACGAGGCCTGTCATAGCGTTCCCGTACCCCATCCCCATTCCAAATCCCGATCACATTTAGGTGTCTGTTTTTATGTTAAATGAAATGTATTCACTAAGCCTTCTCAGGCTGAAGTATTCGGAAAAGATGCATGTGAAGAGTTCCAGCCTCACCCTCCTTAACCACACGTCCCCGGGGCAGGTCCCACTCAGGTCTTCTCTACTGAAAGGTAGCAGATTCTGGGCAGGGTGTGTGGGAGAGGTGGAGCGGGCCAGAGAACGCACTTACAGCCTGAGATGGGGTCTTTCTTTTTCATTCTTCCTGGCCTGAACGATTTGTCCAGGTCCTTTGGCCAAGGGCTGCTCCCCAGCCATTCACCAGAGGTTTCAAATGACTCCTTGAGGAAATAGCTTCTTGCTTTGGGAAACAAAGGCAAATGCCCCCAGCTGGCAAGGCCAGGGGAGTCCTGTGCTGGGTCTGGAAAGGGAGACCCAATCACCAGGTGGCAACAAAAAAATAACTCTTTCTGATGGATTACTATTGATTTCTGGCGTAAAACGCAAACGGAGGTAACATGGTTAACATTACTTCAGGATTCCTTCCTTTCTTTTCTGTTCCTTATTTATGTGACAAGATTTCTGAGTGCTTATGGCCGTAAAAATAAGAATGAAGAAGAGATGGAGCTGTAGAGATAAGTAATACTTCTCCACTGGTACACAAGACGGGGAAATCCAGTTAAACCATTAAAAATGTCATGTGAAATAATATTTTGTGTCATCAGTATCTATCAAAACTTATAATATTTATAGTTTTGATCAATCATGTACTAGTATTTGTAATCATACCTTTGCAGAATGACAGTTTGCTCTTAGTAACTTAGGAGCACAGAAAATTTTTAAAAATTTAAAACTGGTTTACAGCCATAGTTGTTGTCACAGAGAAGATGGTGTGATCAGTAAGCGGCTTTCAGGCATGAGAATATACTGTTGAGGACTTCCCTGGGGGTCCAGTGGTTAAGACGCTGCACTCCCAATGCAAGGGGCCCGGGGTTCAATCCCTGGTCAGGGAACCAGATCCCACATGCCACAGCTAAGACCCAGCAAAGTCGAATAAATATATATACATTTAAAGTGTATGTTGTTGCTCAGTCGCTACGTGGTATCTGCCTCTGTGACCCCATGGACCGCAGCCTACCAGGCTCCTCTGTCCATGGGATTCTCCAGGCAAGAGTACTGGAGTGGGGTGCCATTTCCTTCTCCAGGGGATCTCCCTGACCCAGGGATCAAACCTGTGTCTCCTGCGTTGGCAGGTGGATTCTTTACCACTGAGCCACCAGGGAATCCCACAAGAATAAATTACGTCGGGCTAAAACTGCCAGAGGGGTGGAACTGAAGACAAGTTTCAGAGAAACTGACGCAAAACCTCACTGATACAGAGGAGCTCGTTTGTGTGCTGTCTACATGAGTGTACAGGGGGCCACTACGCTCTTCAGCTTCACGGGATGTGTAACGTGGAGTGATCAAACGGTTCAAGCTTGCAGTGTCAATATTTAACATATCCCAAAAAGTACACCCTGTGCCCCCACTTTGGCTTCGACATTGTCGATGTCGATTTTTGAACGCGTAAGAGGGTGCAGTGTTTCTGAATTCTTTCGCGGGGGCCGCCAGCTAAGCAGTTTGCAGTTCTCCGATGGGTGGGTCCAGGCAGCTGGCTCTGAAGTGTCAGGCCGGGCTCCCTGCAGACGCAGGCTCCTCTGGGTACTTGTCCCATGTCTGGGAGATGTCTACCTCAACGGCTGTTTCACACCTGAAAACAGTGAGAGTCCAAGGTCTTGGAGCAGAGGAACCGGCCCCTCCCAGGTCCGCTCACAGCCCCAGCGAGGCTGACAGTCATGTAACTGCGCGACCACCGCTCATGGTGTGATCCCGGAGCCCTGCTCAGCTGCCGCTGGGCCGCAGACACGGAGAAGGGACTGAAGCCGGCTTCCTGGTCTGCCTGGGGCCTGTGGGGAGAAGGGCTGGTCCAGGAAGGCTTCTGAGAAGCGGGGTTCCCCGAAGGAAGAAGAGAAACACCTGAGCCCGCGGATGGAGGACAAGGCCGTGAGAACAGCGCGTGCAAAGGGGTGGGCGCGACAGCGAGCGCTTTGTCAGGCGAGGCGAAGGGCGTCCAGGACACCGGCAGGGCTGCTGGACTTTCGCTGAGTATCTACTGCCTCTTGGCTGCTGATCTGGGTACCTGACGAGGTGACTCACGACACCCTCCTGGGCTTCCCTGGTGGCTCAGACAGTAAAAAAAAAAAAATCTGCCTGCGATGCAGGAGACACAAGTTCGACCCCTGGGCCCGGAAGAGCCCCTGGAGAAGGGCATGGCACTCCACTCCAGTGTTCCTGCTCGGAGAATCCCAGGGCCAGAGGAGCCTGGCGGGCTACAGTGCACGGGGTCGCAGAGAATCAGACACCACTGAGCGCACATGCAGTCCCTCGGGCAAGACCCCGACCTCTCTGACCTCATCAGCAGAATACCGTTCACATGACACCGCGCCATTTTTATAGCTCCAAAAAACAGCTGGGTGTTGGAACTTCCAACAGTTCCTCCTTAGATTGGGCCCCCAAAGGGTGCCTAGTTAAGAGGAGCATAGGTATGTCCTACACAAGTGAACCCCGGTGGGGACCACGGGGCCTGTGCCCCGCCTCACCTCTGCCTGTGTGGGCTCTACCCCTGCCGACAGCTCTCACAGACGTCATACTCACCTGCTTCCACAAGCTAAGAACTGGAACTGACCCTCCTGGTCCCTCGCCTGATTCTGACAATGTGGCCACAGCATGGCTGAAGCGCGGGGCACTGTGGTCCCAGAAGAGCGGGGACTGGCGGACAGTCTCACGAGTCCACCGTCACGTGCATCTCCTGGCTGCGGGCAACAAAGCCCAACTCAAGCCAGCTTCAGCAAGAGGGGGAATTTACCGGTTCAGGAGAGCCTCCCCGGTGGCACTGGTGGTAAAGAACCCGCCTGCCAAGGCAAGAGACCTGAGACACGGGTTCCACCCCTGGGTGGGGAGGATGCCCTGGAGAAGGGCACGGCTGCCCACTCCAGGATTCTTGCCTGGATAATCCCGTGGCCAGAGGAGCCTGGCGGGCTAGTCCTCAGGGTCACAGACAGTTGGAAACGACTGAAGTGCGTGAGCACGCAGGCACTGGCTCCTGAACCAGAAGCTTCTAGAACTGAAACTGGCTTCAAGCATGGCTGCATCCGGGAGTCAAGCTGGTTTGACAGGAACCTGTTTTGTCCTTGTCTTGGCCTTGCCTCCCTCCCTCTTGACCTCAGGCTGTGTTCCTGGCAGCCCCGGGCACACACGGTCCCTGTCGGTAACAGAAGAGTTCCTCTTTCCCAACTCAGCCAGCAAGAGCCTCCGAGGCGACGCGGACTGCCCTGCCTGGAATTACTTGTCCGTCTCCTGAGCCAGGATCATGCGATTACTTCACCTGAATGGCGGCGCGAAGGAGGATGTTTCCTGACCCAGGGCTGGGTTACCGGAGGAAGCCATGCGGCGTGGCAAAAACCACGCGTAAACCAAAGACGCCATTCGGTGAAGGGGCTGCTGTAACGGAGGGGCTGGCAAAGCCGGCGTCCCCCGAGCGTGCGTGGGGGAGTCAGGGCAGGCTGCACAGGGGACAGGCTGCTCACGTCCCCAGGAGGTCACACACAGAATCGCCACGTGAGCCGGTAGGCGTACGCTCCAGAGAACTGAAAACGGGGACTCCAGCCCGCGCATGCGGCCCTGCGCCCGTGTCCGCCCCGGACGGCGGAGACGGCCCCGCGGCCAGCAGGCGGCGATGCGCGCGGCCGCCCCGGCAGGATCCGCTTCCGCGGGGAGGGGAGCCGGTCCAGGCCACAGCACGGATGAACGCTGAAAACCCCCAGGAGAGGAGCTGCCAGCAGAAAGGTCCCGGTTTGGGTGACTGCACTTGCAGAGAACATCCAGGGACAGCCCAGGGCGGTGGCCCAGCGTGTGGGAGCGCGGCGTGGGGGCAGTCCCGCGCATCAGCTCGGCGTTTCCTTCCGGGGCGAGGACACGGCGCTCACGCTGGCCGGGGGCGGCGACGGTCGTGCAGCACCCTGGCCCCAGCACCCACCAAACGCCACCGAGCCTTCTCTGTAACCCGGTTCCTTTCAGTGGCAGGAGCCACGTGGGGCCGCCAAGGGTGGCAGGCGGCCCGAGAAGCAGCTGAAGAAGCAAGGAGGAGGTGGAGGAGGAGGAAAAGGCGGTCAGGCGCAAGCAGGAGGAAGAGAGTTAGGAGCTGAAAGCGAAGGCCTCGGGGAAAGGCAGGCCCCCAGCCCCCGGCGGAGTCGAGAAATCCGGCCAAAAGCGGAGCTGGTCCTCGTGCCTGAGGTGACGATGACCCCTTAGTTCCATTCCGTGTAAACGCCTGGATTCGCTGCCACAGTATCTGCTGCCACCGACACCTAGAAGGAAGTGTTGTCATGGAACCTATTCTACATGTAAGAATAAACTTTTGTGAAAAGAAAAAGTCACACCCTGGCTCATCTCATCTTTAGTTCTCCTCAGCCATGAGATGCACATAAGCCCAGAACGGATCCTGCCAAAGTGTGTGCTCAAGTCTGTGTTCTATCCTGATCTCTGCACCACCTGAAATTAAACCAACTCATTTGAAATGAGGGGGGGTGGGGGGAAGGTTCATTTTATGTCATCTGAATTTCACCATAGTTAAAAAAAAAAATTTTTTTTGACCAGAAAAAAATCCCAAAAGGACAAATAATGTATGCTACCTGGTTATTTCCTCCCAAAGGATCCAGTTTGAAGAGAGATGGGAGGGGAAGGCAGGTGTGTGGATGAGCAGGACTGACCACAAGTTGGTGACTGATGACTGAGTTTTAGGACACTATTCATTGACGGTCCCTGTTTGAAAAATTCCTAAATAGTTAAACACACGAGTAGGAGCTGTCAGGCAGACAAACAGGGCTGGGGGAGGTCCCTGCAAGGAGAAGACAAGCAAAGAGGACAAGGGAGCGTCGGGGGACACTGCCTGCGGGAAGCCAGGCTTCCTTCTCTCTCCCTCCTTCCTCTCTCTTTTAAATAAAATCTTGGTGTTAAGCACCAAGAGTCTCAAAGCTGCTTGATCAACAGTCACAAAGCCCAAGCACCTATCGTACTTATTGGTGGGGACCCAGTAAGTCCTGGTCATTGAGGACCCAGCTAAACTTGTCAAAGTCGCTTACTCGTGTCTGACACTCTCTGCGACCCCGCGGACTACAGCCCGCCAGGCTTCTCTGTCCCTAGGATTTCCCAGGCAAGAATACTGGAGTGGGTTGCCTCCCGTCTCCAGGGGGATTTTCCCCACCCAGGGGTGGAACTTGCATCTCCTACATCGGCAGGCAGATTTCTTTATCACTGAGCCACCTGGGGAGCCCATAAAAACAGTGGAAACAACCCAAATACCCACCAGCCAATGGATGGATAGAAACGTGCGTCCACACAATGCAACGTTATTCAGCAGCAAAAAGGAACGGGGCGCTGGAACACGCAGTCACACAGATGCCCCTGGACAACGTCCGACGTGAAAGAAGCCAGTCACCAGGGACCACGTGCTGTGTGATTCCATTTATGTAAAATGTCCAGAAGAGGCAAGCCTATGGCCAGGAAGTAGATTAGTGTTCTTCGGGTTGGGAGAGTAGCGAGGTGGCAGCTTGTGGGTGGGAAGGTTTTCTAGGTGATGGAAATGGTCTGGGATTAGTGATGCTGGACGCATCACCGTCAGCAGACCACTGAGCACAACGCTTTAAATGCGTAAACCGCATGTCCTCTCAATAAAGCTTCTATTTTCCAGAAAGATTAAGTACAGTAGTCTGGGCTATTTTAGGGCAGGGGCAAATAGCATGACCCTCCAATTACCCACCTCAGCTTCTCCGGGGTGGCAACATGGCCATGATAATTAAATGAATTTCAGCAGGAAGTGTTTATGTTCTGGAAGATACCCACTGAAAATGTAAGAGGGGAAGAAAAAAATGCCTCTGCTGCATGAAGCAGTGAGATTCAGGGTCTCTGAGGCCAAATCCTGCCTTTGCCATTTACTAGTGAAATGACTGGCCCAGAGAATAAAACCTAAACACCTATCTGAGTTTGCTTTCACCTGCAACATGTCAATTACACACCATCTCCTCTTCAGAGCAACTGTTAAGAATGAGAAATAAAACAAGTGCCATGGCGCCTGGCACAGACTAGGGATTCTATATGTAGCAATTAAAAAACTCCACCTGTTTTTAACTTGGGAGAAATTTACATTTATTTTACTTTCCCACATCGCCAATCAGAGATTATGAGAGGCTTCTGTATCTCCATCACGAAAACACAGCGCCATGGAGTGACTCCTGCACCTAATGGAGAACTCAGTCTTCGGTCACAGCGTTAAGATGTGGTCCCACTGGCCCTCTTTGAAATGACCTAAAATTCCACTTTTCAAAGAGCACTCACCTTGTGCCAGGTGCCGAACCAGGCACTGAGGACATGGCCACAGACAGAGCACCATCCTTACCTGTGGTTAAGAAGTCATCAGTGGGGGCTTCCCTGGTGGTCCAGTGGTTAAGACTGCCTTCCAATGCAGGTGACGCCAGTTCGATCCCTGGTCAGGGAAGTAAGATCCCATGTGCCTCGGGGGCAATTAAGCGCCTGCGCCACAGCTAGAGAGAAGCCTAAGGCTCGCCACAGCCAACGATCCCAGGCAGCCAAATACATAATAAACAAATAAATAAAAAGAAGTCCCCAGTGGAGCCGGTCGTTAGCCGCCTGGCCCAGTGTACTTTCGTCCATCTGCTAGTTTCTGTTCTCTACGGACGGGATGCTCTCTCTTGCTGTTTCCATGGTCACAGTATTGTTGACACATACTGATTCCCGCCCCCCCCCACCACACCCCAAGCTAACTTATGATCTAGAGCTGGCAACAGAGAGTCCAAATTCTGGCTACTGGTTCCTTCATCAGATAAGAATGAGAGACAGGACATAATCTGAAGGGATCCAGGTGAGTGAGAGAGGTCCGTGTCCTCAAAAAGTCCTCAGTCTATTAATAATAGCAGGAAGAATCGAGACCATGTGTGGAGCTGGGAGAGGTACTGCACAATTATTTAATCTCATCCTTACAACCTCTAAGGTATAGTGGTTATTATAATGGATTTTCTTCGTGGTTTGCTGTACCTTTTAACTGTCTCAACAGCTACTGAAAAGAGTCTTCTAAACGAATATTCCTTTGGACATTTTTAAGCATTCTTTAATGCAGAAGCCTAAATAAGCTGTTAAGGACTCCTGAATGTAGACGATCCCTTTAAGGGTTCTCAGGCCAGAAGTGACTCCCATTTACGTATGTGAACTGAACTCTGAGCTTCCTATGCTCTCACCATACCCTCCCCTCGCAGATCAAAGCAAAACTTGAGCTTCTTCCATTACAGGATCAAAAGGCAAATGACCAAATACCTTGGACAGCGTTTCTCAGCCGGCCAAATGCCATGAGAAAGAGGCTACCGGGTCATTGCGAAAGGGCGAGAGTTGCCTTTAAACACAGGGTGGGTCACCGCACCCCGAGAGCTACCTGCAGCCACAGGGTAAACCTTCAGCAGGGCATTCAGAATCTTTCAGAACTGCTGTTACCTCTGTCTCTGAGTCACACGTTCTTGCAGTATGCTTGCTGCCAACCAAGTCTCTCATCCGCTGCTGAAGCCACTCGCCTTGGCCTTTGTCACCAGGGTGGTGTTTGACAGTACTGTTCCTTCAGTGTGCAAGGGCCCCTCACTCATCTCCGCCCAACAGAAACCCATCGTCTCTCAGCCCAGACACTGGGCCGCCTCCTCCAGCCTTTTCCAACTGCCTGCGCAGAAAAGCTGCCTCCTCTCCGCCCCCACAGGTGGCTCCTGGCTCTGTTACAACACAGGCTCCGCCCCCTTGAACCGAGCTCACCTGCACTGCCCGGCCTGGTGCACAGAGTGGCTCCCAAAGGCTGGAGGATAAGTCGAGGGGGCAGCAGCTGCTGCAAGCCCACCGCCCCATGTACTCCTGCCCCAGGCACCCCCCACCCCCGAGGGGGACATCCATCTGACCACCACACCCAGAAATCCAGGCTGGGAAGAAACCCAATAGGTGGTCCAAACTTGGCTCGGATCTCCTTCTAAGGCCAGCCTAAATTACAATCTGGCGTGAGGAAACACTGTCAGCTCTTTCCTGCTTCTCAATGGACCTATTACTTAAAAAAAAAAAAAAACAGGTTTTGATTTTTTAAAGATACACAGCTACATTCATGTTTAAGAGATTCATACTTTACAATCAAACATCAAAGTCCTTTTTCATCACCACCCCTCCCACTCCCTTTCCCAGAAGTAATTACTGGGAACAGTTTTAATGTGGTTTTCATTTCCATATACTTACATACATAGAGTTATGCAAACAAAACTACTGGGTTGGCCAAAAAGTTTGTTCGGAACTTTCTGGCCAACCCAATACTTTGCACAGAAGTAGACAATATTCTGTTTCACAATATTCTGTTTCACCACGGACTTTTTCCCCCATTTAACGCACTGCTCTACCCATGAGGCTGAACTTTTTCTTTTGAATACTTATTGGTGATTCATTCCTTTCCCTGAAAACCTTCGCCTATTTTCTACTTGGTTGATAATTTTCTCAGTTTGCACTAACCCTTTGTGGACACTCATCTTTTGTTACATATGTTGCACAGACCCATTTTCCACCCCATTCATTTACCACTTCCTAACAGTGTAACCAACCAGTCCATTCTGAAGGAGATCAGCCCTGGGATTTCTTTGGAAGGAATGACGCTAAAGCTGAAACTCCAGTACCTTGGCCACCTCATGCAAAGAGTTGACTCACTGGAAAAGACTCTGATGCTGGGAGGGATTGGGGGCAGGAGAAGGGGACGACAGAGGATGAGATGGCTGGATGGCATCACTGACTCGATGGACCTGAGGCCTGGCGTGCTGCGATTCATGGGGTCGCAAAGAGTTGGACACGACTGAGCGGCTGGACTAAACTGAACTGAACTGAACAGGGTAGCTCTGGGCAAGCCACTTAGCTCAAGCTTTGCTTCTCAGCAAGACAGTGAGGACGACAAGGGCTGTGTAAGAGCCTTGGGAAGAATTAAGTGAGAACTCTGGGCCACGTGGGCTTCCCTGGTGGCTCAGTGGTCAAGAATCTGCTTGCAGTGCAGGAGCCCCAGGTTCGAGCCCTGGGTCAGGAAGATCCCCTGGAGGAGGGCATGGCCACTCACTCCAGTATTCTTGCCTGGAGAAGCCCCATGGACGGAGGAGCCTGGAGGGCTACAGTCCATGGGGTCGCAAAGAGTCAGACACGACCGAGCGACTAAGCACAGCGCGTGCGTGTCGAGTACCAGGCCTTTAAGCCCAGCGTTCAACAAAGACTCAGTGAATGTCGGCAGCTCTTCATTAGCGAGATCTGGGGTCACAGGTCGGCTATTTAAGTTTAGTTTATAGTTTAAAAATAACACAGCTGACTCTGTCAGGTAAGGCAGACACTTTCTAGTTGGTCACACGCCCATTCCCTGCCTCCCTAGTCTGTTTTCTATACCACAGCTTCACAGATTTATGAGGGAAGCCCATTTCTAGTCTTCCATACTCCCAAGTTTTTAATGGATGATGATAAATCAGGCTTTGACATTATCCATCATTTGCTGTCAGGGTTCACTGTGAAACTCTAGGACTTCTCACTCACGGTGTAGCCCATTAGGGCCCCTTGGGACTGGCCAGCATACCATCTGCACATAGCAGGCTGGTCCATATTTCAAGCAGCTTAAGGGGCTTCCCAGGGGGTGCTAGTGGTAAAGAACCCGTCTGCCAATGCAGGAGACACAGAGACGTGGGTTCGATCCCTGGGTTGGGAAGATCCCCTGGAGGAGGGGATGGCAACCCACTCCAGTACTCTTGCCTGGAAAATCCCAGGGACAGAGGAGCCTGGCAGGCTACAGTCCATGGGGTTGCAGAGTCAGACACGACTGAAGTGACTTAGCAGCAGGAAGGGCATTCTCACAGCAGTTAAAAAATTTTTCATAAGAGATGTCTCTTCCTTTCACATCATCCGCCAGGCAGGATCAAGGTGGGTGAGATACTCTAGCTGACAGATGGGGTGGGGGGGGCCCACAGGAGCTAGCAAGCCAGAACAGTGACCTACACGTCTTGACATTCAGATGGGGGGCGGTGAAGGATCAAAATCAGGAGGACCCCATTTGGTGCCCTGTCAAAGGCGAGATCAGAGCTTCTCCATTTCCAGAGGCCCCCCAGAGATCATAAAAAAAAACACCCATCACAGAAACTATTACATCAATACCATAACCACAGATGGAGAGAGGCTACAAGATAACTTCCTGCATGAATGCAGAAGTTCAAATGGTAACGTTTTACTAAGCAAGTTTTTAGTCCCATCGTAACATCTGTTTATTAACAAAATGGACATAGATGATTATACCTATTTCGGGTCATCAGGTGCTGAATTTGGAAGGTCCTGCCTCTAGAGGACTCCCTCCTAAGAACGAAAAGGCAGACTTGCGTGCCTGTGTGCTCAGTCGGGTCTGACTCTCTGTGACCCCGTGGACTATAGCCCGCCAGGCTCCTCTGTCTGTGGGATTCTCCAGGCAAGACCACTGGAGGGGGTTGGCCATGTCCTCCTCAAGGGGATCTTCCTTACCCAGGGATCAAACCCACGTCTCCTGCGGCTCCTGCATTGGCAGCTGGAGTCTTTACCACTGAGCAACCTGGGAAGCCTTCAGGAGGCAGTCTCACCTACCAGTGTAAAGGAACTGTGGCAAAGTGCTAGTCTGAAATGAAGTCTACACAATCCAGGGAGACTGTGAGAGCTACCCAGCTACAAGTTTATCAGTCATGGTCTTGAGATACTGGCCAAACACACACACTCACTCTCTCTCTCTCTCTCTCTCACACACACACACACACACACTCACACAGAGTTTCTAATGCACAAACTAGTGGAAAGTTTTCAGACTGACAAACTTGTCACTGGAACTGAATATGCAAAAACGAAGCGCAAAACAAACCCGAATCCAACCACCTCGTTAATAGCTGAGGTCTTTATTTCAAATCCGTATGTACAGTAAAAGTGCTGCTGAGAACTGGCAGCAACCAGACACAACATAAATGTAATTCTCTCTCAACAATTAGCAGCTTAAGATCTATCGACTACAGCGGTAATGTTCACACGTTCACAAGTGCCATTTCTGTACTTCTCAATTCGTGCAAGTGAGTTTTCACTCTTACACACTTTGATAAAACACGCTTACAGTCTAGTAATCACTCCTACTGAGGGCATCACCCAGCATACACGGCACACAGACAGCAATGGTAACTCTTAGAGCCACATTCAAAATCCCCAGCTGCATGTGGGGGCGGGAACCGTAATCCGACCTGTGTTGGTTTTTTTTTTTTAATCATATTTGGCTTTGTTTTGGATGCATATTTTCTGAAGCTGAAAGGCAGCTCCTTGCTGGAACTCACTTGGAATTCAGCATTTCATCTGACTGTACCTCGGAGGAACAGGAAATCAGAAAACAAAACCAAATGCAGGAAAGACCGCGTGAACATTATGCTTGTTATCACGACGTGGCTAGCAAGGAAGGCTTGATCCCAGTTTTTCCTGGAAGCAAATTTTTACCTTAATTGGGTGGAGGGGGCTCAGGGGAGAGGGAAGACCCCACCCAGTCAGTGAAGTATAAAATGTAACCTTACTTTTGCTTCTTCAGGAGCAGGTGGAATAGAAAGCCTTCTTTGCTAGGATGCACTGAGTATCTTTCCAAAGAACTGAGATTGGAGCAGACAGAAGTGCCGTTAAACGATCATGTAAAACGTAAAATGCTAGTGAGACTCTACAACCTGAACAGTCACCCAGGCTGCCAGGGTCAGCCTCACACATCAGCACTAACCAGTCATCCAGGAATGCTTCATTTCACAGGGAATGCACGCAGTCTTTAGAAGAGAAGAAGCGTTAAAGCAAGGAGACGTTTTCACCCACAGAACTGTTAAACCGTGAGAGCGAGGTTACAGGAGAACTCTGAACAGATAAGACAACTCGGGGACAGCCAAATGCAAAGAAACTCAGAGGCAACAGGGATGGGCAGGCGAGAAAAAGGATGCACGGTTACAAACAGCATTAGGTGCAGACAACTGCTGGGCCTGGGCAATAAGGAACAGGAGAGCTAGAAAGCCATTACTGGGCCCGACCTGGCCTGGAGGAGGTCCTTCCTGGGACAGATGAAGAGGATGGACAGTTAGCGGGGGCCTGTTTGGCTGGGGGCTCAGGGAGCTTCTGGAGGTGCAAACCTTCCTTTGATAGAAACTGTCCCAAAGCCAAAAAAAAAAAAAAGGAATAATTTAAATCCATCTAGCCAGTGAATTCCGGTGCTCTCCAAACTTTGTAGCCTCTCCACAGTTCAGGGGACTCAAAAGTTCTTAGAAAAACTTGAGGATTGTGGCTAGAGTTATTTCCAATAACTTTGTGGGGCGCTCTTCCCCTCTCTGAGCGGTTAACCTAAAGCAGACAGGAGACACTGCGCTGGTCTGACCGGGTCATGGTGTCCTCTGACACTTCTACCTAAAGTCACTGCAACATATTGAGGCAGAGTTAACACTTCATCATTTGCATTTTTATTGTTTGGCCGTGCTGCACGGCATGAGGGATATTAGTTCCCCGACCAGGGATTGAACCCACACCCCCTTCATTGGAAGCGTGAAGTCTTAATCACTAGACTGCTTGGGAAGTCCCAACATTTTTAGATACACAGGCTTGGGAACAATTTGTTTTGGGCCAGGACATAAATTGGTTCCAATTATTTTAAAAGAAAATTCAGCCCCATGGTCCTTGTTCTAGGTGGTGATTCTGAGAGGCCCGCAGAGCTGACGGGTGTGCCATCACCATCTGGGGGTGGAGGATGGGGTAAAGACTGGGGTACCTGAGTTAGAACGTCGAGACGACCATGGAAACTGCACGCTGACTCTGGGAAGGCCAGCCTGCCAGGCCATGGAAGGCCGGAGCTGGCGTGCAAGCCGTCGTCTCGCACGGACAGGTGAGGCTAATGTGGGGCCGGAAGCGTCCCCCGGCACAGGGAGGATGGGCAGAGCGCGCTGTGCGTCTCTTTCTAGGGCAGAGGACGTCTACCCCTTGTTCACTGCCTGGCTGCATAGGACAGAGGGCAAGAGGGACCAGCATCTGTGATTCAGTATTATGAACACGAAAAGGCTGACCACGCCTTCAAGACAGGCTCGAAAAGTCCAAGTTCCACCAAGATGGTAGAACTGGTAATAAGACAGGGACGGAGGCTCAGCCCGTCTTTCTAAACTCTCTATATAAAGGTCCATGGAGCACAGCTAATATGTCTGTCTCGATGAAGAGGAGGCTGATGACACGTTATACACCCCAAACTTGGGTCCTTCTAACCTGACGTTTCCTTTCCTGCTCTCTAGGGAGAATCATCCTCAGTTGATTCTCTCAAGCAGACAGAATAAAGCTGTGAAATGAAGCTGGCCTGGGGCAAAAATACAGACACAAGATTCCACGTCACTTTGGTCTTGGTAGTCAGGGGGTGTTAAGAAATAAATTAAGAAAGCACGAGGAATTATTTATGACTCTCATAGTGCAGTCTGATTTTCCTAGAGACAACCCCAGCCCAAAGTCACTGGGTGAACCTAAGTCTTGGGGCAGAAACGTCTCTACCCTGTCACGCTGGTTTGCGGAGACAGCCCCCCCTCTCCCTGAGCGCCCCTCTCCTCTCCAACCAAGCCAAGCCCATCGGGGGAGGGTGGAGTGGCAGGACATCAGAAAGCAGCAGCAGCAGCCGGGGGGGCCGAAGCTGTGTCTCAGGAGGAGGGCATCAGAGAGCGGCATTCATAGCGAGTTCTCCCCTCAAACTGTTTCAGGGCAAGAGGGGCAGCACACTTAAATATCCACACATCTCTTCATTTAAAAACAGCACTTCTTTATTTCAAAGGAGGAAGAAAAAAACAAGACCCTCCCAACCCTTTCCAAAAAAACCCAATAATAATAATAACAATAATAAAAAACCCTATTAGAAACCATAAGGAAGCACTGAGAGTTTGACTTTACATTCTTCAAGTACGCTGTTCGGATTTGTTTGTTTGTTTTAAGTTGGTGACTATACACATCTTTTTAAAAAAAAACCTTAAAAGTGCGGCCATGGGATTTGTTTAAAATTAAGTAGTTAGAGGGCTACTTCAAAATACTGTAGTAGGACTGTGCAGTGATCCTTGGGGTGTGATGTCCTTTTTTGTATCCTAGCAAAGGTTACGGGACCAGGCTCCAAACCAATCACACTTCCAGGGTCAGCATGAGTGGCCAGCTTGGGTGAGAAAGCCAGGGAGATCCACGTGTTCTTCCACGGACAAGAAACACCCACCCTGAGTGCAGAGACTCAGACACGGAATGTGGTAGGGCTTCACAGTAAAACTAGTCTGGGACGGGGCGAGGCGGTGCGCCCAGACAAGGCAGGGCGTTAGGTTCAACTGGCTTCCCTCGTCAGGTGTCGGCGCATCTTTTTAGTGGGCTTTAGTGCAGTCCTTCCAGCCACAATTTAGAATGCCCTTCAGTGTTCTCCAGAGGGTGGGTTCATGTTAAAGGACTGTTTTCAGATTTGCATCCCAAGGAAAATCATGCTACATAAAAGTGATCCAAGATTGTTGCCCAAAAAACTTCTTGGATAAAATCTAAAAAATACTATTGCAATTGCGTCTTTTGAGGAAGAAGAAGAAGAAAAAAAAACATTATTCTAAATGTAAACAGATTCACTCAACTCTTTTGTTGCTGTAGAAAACTCCAGAGGAGGGAAGTGGCCGTCTACGTCTTCGCCGCATGCACTCGCCGGAGGGGAGGGGAGCACTGCGTTCCGGGCGCCGGCAGCATCATCTGGGTGAGGAGAAGAAGAAGCGCTGCACGTAGCCCAGCAGGGCGTCCCAGTGCTTCCAGAGAAAGGCGATGAACACCACGAGGAGCAACGTGCTGAACGTCCTGCTGCGAGTCTTCATGAGCGGGACCACGCAGTTGGCGACTGTGGACACGAAGACCAACAGGACCGCCATGACCGCCAGGAGGATGTTGATGAGCTTGCCCAGCAGGTTCCGGGCAGTGGCGTTCTCCAGCCCCTCCAGCTGAACCACCTGCTGCTGCTGCTGCTGCAGCTCCATCTTGGAGATGCGGGTCTGGCACGCCTCCAGGGCCTCCTGTGGGCCAGACAGGGGAGAGGTGAGCCTTGGGATGCTCACAGCGCCCGGAGCAGCTGGCAGGCCCCGCGGGGCGGCCAGATGCATCCTGAGCTACATCAGAGATCTGAAATGTGCGCGCGTCTCGAGTGTGAGGGGCCACGGCACAACTCACGATTCAAGCAACTATTATCTACTTTTTGATTACCATTCAAGCAACTATGATTCCCCTCTGCTGTGCTCTGCTGCATTCAGCCACATCAGATCTGGTCTTGAACACTTTAATGATAAGATCTCAAACCCACGATTGCGTCTTTCTTTTCTCCCCTCATGTAACAATTACTAATTCGAGTGGCACAGGACACACGCACTTGCTCACCGTAACAGGACATACAGGCTCTCTTGTTATTTTCCTCAATTCCGGTCCCTGCCCTTGGAGTGACTCAGCCAGTCTGGTGTGTGTTCACCCTTTCACCCGTGTTTAAGTCTACACACAGATGTCCTTAGGGAAATGCATGGAATTATTTAAAATTTTCCACCTTCATGCAAATAGCATCACACCACGGGACTGGTCCACAACATGCTTTTCACTTGACAGAGGGGCCTGGCGATTCTCCGCCTCAATGCATGGAGGCCCACCTGGTTCTTCTCAATGGCTACCTAGCATTTACAGCTTGGCTAGGTCACAGTTTATTCAGCCAGCTCCCTACTGGAGAGATCTGGGTTTCCACCTTTCTCACAGAACAATGGAAGAGTGAAGCTCCTCTGGACATATTACCAGGTGCTTTTCAAGCTAAGTAACTCCCCAACATCAGGCAAAAGGGCTCCCTGCACTGTCTTCTTAAGAAGAGTTCATCTCTGTGAAGAGAACAGACACTGCGCCCAACACCTGACTCAATGTTTCCTTTTATAACCTGTACCCATGGGTTCATATAAAATTGACCGTAAAACTCAGAGGACAGGACCTATTTCCTTAGCCGTGGTCAGATACCCTCTGAAGTTCAGCAGTGGTAGGAGCCCTGGATTATGTCACCTTGGTTTCAGTGGGTCCTGGTTTCCTGGGATCTGAGGTGACAGCAAGGCAACTTGAGACTGAAGCTAAGCTCGAGAATGGACATACAACAGATAAACCCCATTCCAGAAGGACCTTGGGAAAAAACTAAAATGTAAACAGACTTCTGGGTCATGGAAAAGGGGGCATCTGGGCAAATGATCTAGACATTCCCTTGATTCCTTGAGGCTTCTGTGATACGTGTCTCCTCTATTACAGCACCAAGACTGGTTTATTTCAGGATGCTTTCATATGAAACCACCAGAGCTGCCAGAGAAAGGCAGTGAAAACCACAAGGAATAAAGCGCTGAAGGTCCTGGTGTGAGTCTTTGAGTTTTCTCAGGCCTTTTAGAAATATCTCCCAACTGGGATGAGAAAAAGTTAAAATATTCTGTTTTGCCATGGACTAAACTAGAGTGCCATTAGCCTTCCACATTACTGCTGTTATTGTTGAGTTGGTCAGTTGTGTCTGACTCTTGGGTGACCCCATGGACTGTGTAGCCCGCCATCATTCTCATGAATGGCCTGGTAGTGTAGCTGTATAAGGTGGATCTGGCAGTGAGGCTTCTGCCACAGAAGAAGATAGGTCAGGTGGCCATGGGACCTGTCAGAGCAGCTCCCGAAGCAGTAACCACAGACGTAACATCCGTGCTCGTCCATCTACCGAGACCATCCTGAGCCTAGAAGCATTTCCCAGGAAGCCAAGCAAGCACACCACCTCCAGATGGTGTAGACTCGAGAAATGCCGGTGGCTCGGACGATAAAGACTCTGCCTGTGATCCAGGAGACCCGGGCTCGATCCCTGGGTTGGGAAGATCCCCTGGAGGACGGGATGGCTGCCCACTCCAGTACGCCTGCCTGGGAAATCCCATGGACAGAGGAGGCTGGCGGGCTACAGTCCAGGGGGCGCAGAGAGTCAGACACGACTGAGTGACAGACACTTTTACTTTGGGACACACACCACATTTGAAAAGCAGGTGTGTTACAGGCGGTCTGAGCTTCTTCTAATACTCTGCCCTCTCTGTCTTTGCCCCTAAACATTTTTTGGTGTGCATGGTAAAATACATAATATAAAATGTACCATTTGCTCCTTTTAAAGTGTTCACTTAAGAAGCATTTATAAGTTCACCATGTTGTGTAACCATCGCTTCTATTAAATTCCAGGATGTTTCCATCATCCCCAGAAAAACCCCCTCCCCTTTAGCCATCACTCCTGTTCCTCTCCCTCCAGCTGCAACCACGGATCCACTTTCTCCGTAGACTTGCTTACTCTGCGTGCTTCATGTAAATGGACTCGGGCCCTGTGCGGCCTCTGCGACCGGCTTCCTGCACTGAGCTCCATGTTTTTGGGCTGGACCCAGGCTGGGGCAGGTGTCACCGCGTCATTCCTTTTTCTTCCCCTTTTTTACTGTGGTAACATACACATGATGTAAAATTTACCATCTGCACCGCTTCTAAGCGCACGGGTCAGTGGCATGACACGTTCGTGCTGGTGTACAATCACCGCCACTTACCTCCATGCTCTTTTCATTTTAGAAGACTGAGACTCTGGACCCATTAAACAGTAACCCGCCCCCAGCCCCCGGCCCTGGAAACCACCATTCTGCTTTCTCTCAGCCTTCTGCTTTTCCACTTGGCCCATCGTGCTGACCTGGATGTCCCGGGCCCGTTCGTAGGACTGATACGCAATTTTCTCTTCCATGCTGGCCAATTCCTGCTTCAAGTTCAAGATTTCATTCTGGTGGAGCTCTGTTAGGTCATTCAGCTGTTCTTCTAGTCGTTCACATCTAACAAGAGGGAAAAGTTACATGTTTCACGTGTTCTGTATTTCTGTTGGTTATTATTCACATCCAACCCCCCAAATCCGTTCTGCAAAGGAAGAAAACAAAAGCACAGAGAAATCAGGCAAGTGGCCTGGGTGACAGGCAACTGGTGGGCACAACGCTCGGTCCCTGGGACGGACAGCTTCTCACAAGGCCGCATCACAGCAGCAACAGGGCTTTTTCACATTCTTCTCAACACACAGTATTTGCAGTGAGGCCAGCAGTCCTGGTTAGCTTTGAGCAGACCCATTACAAACGAGGCCGTTCTTACTCTGCCCCCAGAGGCATATGGGAGAGGCAAAAACCCAAGGGACGTTAAGCGGTCTCATCAGAAGATACACAGCAGGCAAGTGGAAACTGACCTTCCAGCAACCACCAGGAGCTTATTCCGACCGGGGCAGGTCACTCACTCACCTGGATGTTCATCATTCAGAGCCCATCGTTCCTACTGCCAAGCACAGTGCCTGGCACAGGGTCAACAGACGTTTACTGAGCGCCTGCTGTGTGCCCAGTTTGGTCAAGGTTCTGGGAATGCTGCGGTAAGAGAGACCGAATGCCTGCCCTCAGGAGTTTCCAGCCTACAGTGGCGGTGGAAAGCAGTAAAACCAAGACGACTGCAGGCAGGTAAGTAAGCCGGAGAAGATCGGGACGGGGATACGGCAGCGTGCCTGGCGGCCCTGGACTGCTCGGGAAGACCTTTTCCCAACCCTGAGAGCAGAAACCTGGGTGATGGTATGAACAAGCCACGTGAAGATGTGAGGGGAAGAGTATCTTAAAGCCGAAGGAACTATCTTAAAGCAAGTATAAAGCTCTTGAGATGAGATCAGCTTGGCAGATTTTAGAACAGAGAGGAGGGACAATGTGGCTGCAGCTAAGAAGAAAAGCAGGGGAATGCACAAAGAGAAGATTCCTCAGGAGCAGGGAGCATATTTTGTTCATCTGGTACCTCTAGCACTTCAGACTCATGTGAAAAGGTTCATTCTACATGAAGACAAGACCTGGGCAGGGCACTGCGGATCTGTGGGATTGGAACCGTTTAAAAGGAAGAGATCAGAGAGACTGGACAAAGAACACAGGTAAAGGGTGGGAGGTAGAAATGTATGGACTAACCAGAACAGTTGGGGAGAAAAATGGAATTCTGCCCTTAAAAGGCAGGGAGGGCAGTGGGAATCTGAAATAGACAGTACATGGACCCAAAGCAGATGCCGAGGGGGGAGGCTGACATGAGGAGTACGGTGAAAGTGAAGTCACTCAGTCGTGGTCGACTCTTTGGGACCCCGTGGACTGTAGCCGACCAGGATTCTCCATCCATGGGATTTTCCAGGCAAGAATACTGCAGTGGGTTACCATTAGGGGATCTTCCCAACCCAGGGATTGAACCCAGGTCTCCCGCATTGGAGGCAGGCGCTTTAACCTCTGAGCCACCAGGGAAGCCTGAGGAACACAGGGCTGTCTGCTACTGGTGAAGCTTCCGGCAGGTTGTGGGTGGAGTTCAAGGAACCAAAAAAAAAAAAAAGAAAGGAAAGAGCTAAGTAGGTAGGAGAAAGGCTGAAGACGACACAGTGAGAAGCCCCGACAGGGAGGAATCACACAGCTCTAGCTGACAGTGACTAGAAAGCCGGAGGGCTCATCCCAAGAGGAGGGTACACAGCTGGGGATCTGCATACTTCAAGTTCTACTGAGTTCAGATGGAAAATATTAAAAAAAAAAAAAAAAATCCATCAAGTTCCAAAACCTAAGAGGTGCATTTACTGGGCACCAGCAAATATCTACAGAGCGTTTACACTGTATGTGGACTTGTATGTACTCTAGGCATGAGTTCCACCATATGGGAGGGTGTGCACGGGTTCCATAAGGGGCTGGAGCATCAACAGACTTCACTACCCGTGGGGGTGGGGTGGGGTCCTAGAACTAATTCCCCACAAATGTGACGGCTGGGTGCTTCTCAGGCAAGCACACACCTAGCAATGGCACGCGAGTCTCGGCAAACTTTGTATTAAAGAAACAGAAATGGCAGAACAAAGGCCAACATGTAAACTACTGGCCCCTTTCGTGTTTAGCCAGATGTGCGGTACACAAACATTAAAGGAATCCATGGAAGTTCTCTGTTCAAGGTCATCTTTATGTGGCGGCGGCATCAGCAACATTCTCCCTTCTAATAATTATATAATGAATAATTAGATCCTAAACCCCATTCCTTCCCCATGAGACACAGATTAAAAATAAAGGTCCAGCTGACCTTCTTTGCTACATTACTGACTCCTATTTAGTTCTCCTGCGTCCTTGATAACAACCTCTGTGCTGCTTTCTTGCCCACCGAAACTATCACCGGAGTGACCTGAACAACTGATCGGGAAGGTTTCCACTGTCTGACTCGGGCAGGCTCTCTGAGACTCTGCCTTTTCACGTCATCGGTGGGCCCCAGCACACACTCGGAAACAGTGCCACCTCTGGAGCTGATTTTCTACCACGTTTTCAGTCAGTTCAGTTCAGTCGTGTCCGGCTCTTTGCGACCCCATGAATTGCAGCACGCCAGGCCTCCGTGGCCATCACCAACTCCTGGAGTTCACTCAGACTCTCGTCCATCGAGTCCATGATGCCATCCAGCCATCTCATCCTCGGTCATCCCCTTCTTCTCCTGCCCCCAATCCCTCCCAGCATCAGAGTCTTTTCCAATGAGTCAACTCTTCTCATGAGNACTAAAAGATGCTTGCTCCTTGGAAGAAAAGTTATGACCAACCTAGACAGCATATTAAAAAGCAGAGACGTTACTTTGCCGACAAATGTTCATCTAGTCAAAGCTGTGGTTTTTCCAGTAGTCATGTATGGATGTAAGAGTTGGACTATAAAGAAAACTGAGCACTGAAGAACTGATGCTTTTGAACTGTGGTGTTGGAGAAGACTCTTGAGAGTCCCTTGGACAGGAAGGAGATCCAACCAGTCCATCATAAAGGAAATCAGTCCTGAATATTCATTGGAATGACTAATACTGAAGCTGAAACTCCAATACTCTGGCCACCTGATGTGAAGAACTGACTTATTTGTAAAGACTCTAATGCTAGGAAAGGTGGAAGGCGGGAGGAGAAGGGGACAACAGAGGATGAGATGGTTGGATGGCATCACTGACTCAATGGACATGAGTTTGAGCAAACTCTGGGAGTTGGTGATGGACAGGGAGGCCTGGCATGCTGCAGTCCATGGGATCACAAAGAGTCGGACACGACTGAGCCAGGGAACTGAACTGATACACATGTGCCCGCCCTCTTGAACCTCCCTTCCACCCGACCCCGTCCCTCTAGGTTGTCTCAGATCTCCTGATTTGAGCTTCCTGCATCATATAGCAAATTTCCACTGGCTACCTAATTTTGTATGTGGTAATGTAATATGTTTCAATGCTACTCTCTCAATTCGTCCCACTGTTTTTTCCCCACTGTGTGGGGAAAAAGATTTTTTGCTTAAAGTTTTTTTTAATCTTTTGGTTGCACTGCATGGCGTGTGCGATCTTAGTTTCCTGATGGGGGATTGAACCTGCACCCCTGTGTTGGTAGCATGGAGGACCACCAGGGAAGTCCCAACATGTGAAATTTTAAGATGTTTTAAGTCATTATATTCTAAAGAACTTTCAGACTGCCTTTCTTTCTTGTGAGTTTTTAATTCCAGAGCCCCCAAAAGCTTACATATGCATAATTTGCCTAAATCTTAAAATGGTTCATGGAATTAAGTTATTCAATACGTATTTGTTGATCGAGTGAATGAAATGATTTACTCATTAAAAAATTTGAAGGACTTTTTAACGTGTGCCAGGTGCTGTGTTGGGCAGATGTAAGTTCTGTCATTTTGGAGCAAATGGAAATTTTACTGAAGGATATAGAAAGAATATAAGAATATAAGCAAATAAAATAATGATTGATTATAATCCATTTTGAAAGAAACATCTAATGTATGGAAATGGGGAAAGACTTATTAAATGGATGAACACATCAAGTGAAAACTCAGATTTTCTAAACAAAGTAATTTCAGGAGACAGCTAAATTTTAATCATTTGCTTGGAATAGACAAAAGCTTTTTAAAGTATTTACTTCAGCTTTCAAAAGCAATTCTTTACCCTCCCACTTAGACTAGCACATCTAAGAAATCTTACCCATGAAGGATATAATTGTCTTTTCTGTATTTGTCTTTATTGGAATTCTTTTACAGTTCTTCCAAAACAGTACTACATTCCTTAGAATTAAGCCTCAACAGGAATAACGAAGCATCTCATTTGATGTGTTTCCATTACTTACGATGTCAAGACAATTGGTAAATAATTTCTTTTTATAGAGCAACCAAAGTGAGGGCGGGAGGGGAGAAAAGACTGATTTAACCCCTGCTAAACCTTTGGATCCTCGGAAATGATTTAGGGACGCTTTATCATGTGATGGCTGCTATTCATTATCTACTCTGTGTGGAAAGACTTGGGGTTTTGTTTGCCTTTCAAATCAGGGCAACACTTGGATTGTGGTTTTGCTGTCGTGCCCTTTCTTCATGTTGGAATTTTTCTAGGGCTTGTTGCAAATTCAGAGGCAAGATATTTGCTTTTCTTAGGTTCGGGGGTGATTTGGCGCCATCTAGGTTGATTTTGTTGTTGTTGTTTTTTTTTTTTTCCCCGCTTTCCCTGCAAGAACATTTGTGCTGAATAGTTTCAAGCAGTGACAACAGATGGAAGGAAATGTTCTAGTGGTGTCTTCGTGCCGGGAGCTAGTCAAATATCGATTAGTCTTAGATGAATCATTTATAACTTTAAGTTCTAATAATATAGTAGAGCTTATCACCTGTGTTTTAGAAAGCCATTAGTTTCTCTACTTTCTAAGGAAGGATGGTGGTTACTAGTATGGTTAGACGGAGAAAACCTCACTTGAGGGATTCTTTGTTTTTTGTAACTGTGGTAAAATACACATATCATAACATTTATCCTTTTAACCATGTTTGTGTATACAGTTCACTGGTATTAAGTGCATTCATGTTTTTGTATTACTTAAGTTCCTGCTGTAAAAATAGCAACTCATATGAATTGTACTTTAACATTAAGATAGCCACTTGTTTATAGGGAAAAAAATTCATACTGAATCACAGAAACACGATATTTTGCTGGAAAGATAAAATTTGAAATTGTAATAGCGTTGCTGCTTATTGACCTGGAATAGCCAGGACTCTTAGAGGTCAGCTTTCAACATTTCAGTGAACAGTATCCAGCCCAGATGCTGGGAAAGATTGAAAGCAAAAGGAGAAAGGGGTGGCAGAGGATGAAATGGTTAGATAGCATCACCTACTCAGTGGCTATGAATCTGAGTAAATTTTGGGAGATAGTGAAGGACAGGGAAGCCTGGTGTACTGTAGTCCTTGGGGTTGCAAAGAGTCCGATATCACTTAGTGACTGAACAACAACACAGGTCTGCATTTTGCAAAGGGAACTCTGCACTTCAGGGGTGAGTGAAAATGCACAGCAGCTGCTGATCCCAGCTTCTTATTCTGTGTTGTGAAAGATGCTTGTGGAAAAGAGCACCTGTGTAGAGCTCATTTCATCTTCCCTGAAATGTTTATTAAGTCCATGTGTGTGTCATGTTTCAGGATGAAGAATAGTGACTCTGGAAGGGCAGAGGAGGAGGTCAGAGAGAGGAGTTCTAGGCTGGTGTCATACCTGGAACTTTGTGGAACTTTCTCTGCAATGAGTTTCTGGTGACTTGGTGATATTCATCTGCCAAACTTTGCTCTCAATTCTGGCCCATGCAATCACCATTTCTGTTCTACCGGTCCAGCCCGTTGTCTTCTCCACAGCCAGTGGTCTTGCAGGAAAAGTATGGTTGACTCCACAACCCATCATTTAATTGGACAAATCAGCAAAAACACCTATGCTCCTGAAAATATGGAACTTCCATTTGTACTGCCTATGAGGTGATATTTACTCATGGGGTTTGTCAACCAGTCTCTCTTAGACACCACTGAACAAAATTTTGTGTTGTCTGGCTTTCTCAACTAACCCATGACTTAAAGGAAAGCTGAGTTGAATTTCTCAGCTTAGAAGCCAGGGAGTTGGAATCACTGTGGTTGCTCTGTCTTCTGAAGGCTCTGTGATGGTGCCAGGCTCGAATCCGGACATGAGCCTTCGTGGGAGGGGTGATATTCTCGCTCACGCGAAAACCTTGTGCATCCAAAAGCATTTGGCTGCATCTGGCGGTTAAAGTGCCCTCCTTTGATGACAGAGCTCGTTTTGTCTTCTTCCTTTGCATCTAATTTTGTCAGGCTTCCCAGATATTTCTTGAAGCAGTTTCCTCCCTAGTCCTCTGTCACCATCTGTCCGTCAGAGAAACCTTTCCATTACCTCCAGACCTCAACTTGGCTGGCCTGGGCTGAACACAGCATTCTTCTGTTTTCAGTGTCAGTTCTGAATGGCGAAGTGGTCAAGCTTTAAGATATGTTATCTCTTGCTCCAAAAAATGGATTTGGAGTGGCTTTTAGTAACCTGTGTGTATTAACAGAGACTAAAAAAATAAATGCAAGAGGAAATTGGTGTGAAGGGAAAATAGGAATTTGAAAATGATCTCAAGTGAGGAGCATTAGGGTTTGTATACAACACATACCTTGGAATTGGAGCTTCCCCAGTTGCCAGAGCTGAAAAGCTGGCCAGTTATAAGAAGCACAAGGTTCAGAAGATTAAAACTGCATCAGTGGCTCAGGAAAACCACAGGTTTTTTAAAAGCAATATTTATTTGTTTAGGCTGGGCCAAGTCTTAGTTGTAGGACGTGGGATCT
>SJYV01044659.1:0-44174 GCA_006410875.1 Neotragus pygmaeus
TTTATTTCCTTAGTAAAGTATAGAGAATTTGAGAGTCATTTGCTTAGATGTCAATACTAAAGATGTTATATTGTCATGTGTTGGGTTTCTTTATCTTGAAGCCCAAAGATTCACCGTGGTTTGACCTCTGTGTTTGTGTAGAAAACGGAACAACAGCTAAAGCTTTGAGAAGGTGTTCTGTATTCAGTATACATGTTCCAGGACTGTATGGGGTCTGTTCTGAGATCTATTTCCAGAGCTCAAGTTGTTTACCACCTCCTCCAGGGTTGAGTTCAGACTATACTGATGGTAAAAGTTTTGTTGGGTGGTTGTTAGAATCTCGTGGGAGTTTTTTGTTTGTTTTTTAACCAGGAAAAACCTAGTTTTAAAAAGTTAAATTATTTAATTTCTCTTTCATTGCTGTGAACATTGGCATAAATGTTAATCTCTTAACTGTCAGTTATCCAACCCATTTACCATATGAAACTAGGAACTTAGATGGCTTCCCGGTATGTAGAATTCATACAGATTCTACTATTTAATATAGAGAAGAAGAAAGAAAATCTTAGATTATTTGGCCATTGCCTTTCAATTGAGATCAAGATACTATGCTTTTTAGTGTTATACCCTTAATGCATTTTTTTTTTCAAACATATCTAGTTTGTGTAGTCCTTAGTGATTTAGGGTTTTGGGGTTTTTTTAGTTACTGATGTATACTTGATTTACTGATTTAGCCTTTATATAGCTCAGTTATATAGTTATATAGTCTTTCTTTGCCATTGTTACAGATTATACCAGTAAGCCATCTCTCAAATTCTACCATCTTGCAAATGTAAATGTTGGTTACAAGAACAAGGTGGTATCAAGATCAGCACAAAGTAATCACAACCACTGTGAAACATCTGCTTTATTGATGGTACTTCAACAGCATCACCTTTCCACATACATCAGGAATTATGACTTTATGATAAAGTTGCTCTTGCTGCTGGAGGGAATCGAGTACAAGAGTTAATAGATTGTATTAAAAGACAAGAGTAATTCTTAGTCCTACCTAGGCCTGACATTGAACTTGGAAGTATCTGATGGACTCTATATTTGCCCACATAAAGACCACAATTTTTTAAGTTATAGAATATTGGCTATATTCCCTGTTGTATACAATATATCTTTGTAGTGTATTTTATACATAATAGTTTATACTTAATCCTCTAATCCTATATTGTCTCCTCCTTTCTCTCTCCCTACTGGTAACCACTAATTTTTTTCTCTACATCTGTGAGTCTGTTTCTGTTTTGTTATATTCGCTAGTTTGTTGTATTTTTTAGATTCCACATATAAGTGCCATCATACAGTAATTGTCTTTCTCTGTAAAGACCGCTGTTGAAAATGTAGCTGAAAGAGAAGAGTGGAATTTAGTATTGTAACTATCATTTTAATGATTCAGGCAACAGATCTTTTTGAGTAACTGTTTAAAAATTTAGAAATTGTTTTTCTTTAAACCTCAATTTCACTTTCATCTTGATTTACGGTATCTGTTATATCAAGATATCTGCTGTTCAAAACTCCAGTAGCTTGATGATTCCTTCACTCTGATATTGGTAGTGTATATGATAGTTCAGGGGAGGAGACTGGATCACCCGCTTCTACCACCACCACCCATGGGGGTCACGTGAATAAAGTGAGGAAGCCCCACAGGAAACTGAACAAATCTGCTCTTTACTTTGGGAAAAGAAAGAAAGATAGTGCTAAGTCGTGTCTGACTCTTGCGATCCCATGAACTGTAGCCTGCCAGGCTCCTCTATCCATGGGATTCTCTGAGCAAGAATACTGGAGTGGGTTGCCATTTCCTTCTCCAGGGGAACTTCCCAAGCCAGGAATTGAACCCAAGTCTCCTGCATTGCAGGCAGATGCTTTACCAACTGAGGTATGTTGGGAGCCATCATTCTAGTACAGAATATATATATATACATATATATATAATGTATATACATATACTATATATATATACGTATATATATATAAAATAAAGTAACCCACTACATATGTGTGTATATGTATATGTGCACACATATGTAGTGGGTTACTTAAAAAAATATTTTTTTCCACTCACTACATGCGGGATCTTGATTCCCTGACTAAGCAAATGCCCCTTGTGTGGAGTGTGGAGTCTTGACCATTGGTCAAGAAAGTCTTAATGGGTTACATTCATTTATCTGTTGCTTTAAATATCCTTTTATAAATGAGATTAAGTGTGAGAGAAAAACTTTATTAAATTATAAGAGCTAAAAACTTACTGCGTAAGAGATAGCTGTACTGTATTTTCAAAATTGATTCCCTTTCTAGGGAGGGTTTAAGATGCAGAATGATTGTCTAGAAAGAGCATGGATTTTGGATCTATTTCCTACGGTCAAATTCTGGGCCTGTCATTTCCAAAATGTGACTTTGATCAAAGGTATTTGGGTTCTCTGAATCTCAATTTTTTTATCTATGAAATGGGAATGGAACCACAATATGAAGATTTACTATGATAATGCATTTGGAGTGCTCAATTTTTGCGGATTTAATAGCAGTCATATTTTCATGAAGCTACCTTTTGTTTCCCTCTAATATTATATAACCATAGTTGTCACATTTCATATTTTAAAATGATATTGATGATACCACTGTTCCTTCCATCTGTTTGAACTAGGTATCATTTTTGTGTTCTCACAACCTAACAAATGTGAAACAATTTACTCTGTAGCGCCACTTGGTAAATCACTTTTTCACTTTCAGAGTATTTTTCAGTCTTGTGGATGAGAGGTCTTGACAATAGTCATTAAAGACATGATAGCACTTTCACAAGAACAAGGACATGTGCCTTGTGTCTTTGCTAATCTCTGGATCTAGGTGGACTAATTTTAACATTTTTCTAGATCTACACTAAGATTATACTAAAAGCAGTTACTCACTGCCTGCATTGTATCTGACTGGGGAAATGCCTAATTTTGAGCTTATAAAGACTACCTCAGTTATATTATCTGGTTAATGGGAGGATGTGATGTTGTACAGTTAAAGAAAGTAGGGACAGAAGTCAGCTGATAGGGTTTTGCAGCCTGATGATTTGGGCTAAGTTACTTGAAGCCGGCTACGTTATTTGAAGCTGTAAACCTCAAATTATGATAGTCTACTGGGGATGGTCTGTGTCTATTTAGCTTGAATTAAACCCAGCATACTTTTTATGAAAGTGTCTTCCCTGGTGGCTCAGTGGTAAAGAATCCACTTGCCAGTGCAGGAGACATGGGTTCGATCCCTGGTCTGAGAAGAGTCTACATGCAGCAGACGTGTGCCCCAACTATTGGGCCTGTGCCCTAGAGCCTGGGGCGCTGCAACTGCTGAAACCCACAAGCTGTAACTACTAAAGCCCGTGCTCCCTAAAGCCCAGGTTCTGCAACAAGAGAAGTGACTGCCATGAGCTGGTGCACCACAACTGCACCGAATAGTTCTCACTCAGTGCAACTAGAGGAAGCCCACACAGCGAGGAAGACCCGCCACAGCCAAAAATAAATAAGCAAATTAATAAAACACTTTTAAAAGTATGAGAGAGATAGAAAAAAGACAAGAGAGAGTGGAAAACCATTTAAATGTAAAGTTGTCGTGAATTCCATTCAGTGGGCATGGGACAGAGGGAAATGAAGCAAGGATGGCATGAAGTTGCTAGTTCTGGTTAGTCTCTATTCACTTATGCATTTTACGATGTAAGCATCTTGCTTCAGAAAATTGTATATCTTGATGGTTAAATATACTGTCCTTGTATTTTTGTACAGCATGGACCCTAAATGCAAAACAATTCTTTCATCTAGAGTTCAACCAAAGAGGTATCAACCTGTTCCAACAGTGGAAATAATTAGATTCAGAAAGTGATGGTATGCTTGTATATTGTAAGGGCGAATTTAAGGGATTTTGTGGCTTATTTTTATTATATTTGATTTTGTTTTTACCTTACATGTTACTTTAAAATCTAGTTTCTGCACAAAATGCAATTTCCACTATAATATCTGCCTTACCAGAGCTGTTCTTGGAATCAAATGAGATAATATATGTTAAAGTGCTTTGCAAAATACACAGTGCTATAAAATGTTTCTGTCCTCTGGATAAGACTTGGCCAGAAATCCATTTAAAAGGTTTTATTCTGTGTTTTCACACAGAAAGTGAATTGTGATTGAGCACAGAACGGTAAGCACAATAATAATAATAAGGATAGGAGCTAAGAAGATAAATTGACTACATAGTACCTGTCAGGAAATGTGTTTCATGCTTCAAGCAGATTATCTCAATTAGAGAGTGCTTTGGGATGAATTTTTCCTCTTAGGTTTCTATCCTTCTAGGCTCTCTTAAGACGCTCCAAATTCAAATATTACATACACTTTCTGGGATGCCTTCGCATTACTTGTGTGTGTGTGTGTTTCCCCTTCGTATATTGCTGAGTTTAATAACTGAGAAGTGCTAAGTGAGAAAAATACTTATTTCCTAACTCAATGTGTTTCCATGTGAAGGAATTTTGCTAGAGGACATGTGAGCCTTTCTCTGTTATTGCTCTCATGAGGGAGGAGGATGACATGTAAATGGTGAGTTTAGAGAAAAGGACCAGGCATTTGTGGACCAGCCGCTCCTGCACGTTTTGGACTTGACTGCTCACAGAGAGGATGGATTCTGTCTTTCATTGTCTTCCCTGCCATGACCTTAGCAGAACATGTGCTGTACTTGTGGTTGAGGTCTGCATCTGTTTAATGCCGCATGTGATTGGGTAGGTAAGTCTGACTAGTTCCAAAACTATAAGCAAGTTCACCTGGTTGCATATCGTTTTTTTAAAAAAGATTATTTATTTATTGGCTGTGGTGGGTCTTTGCTGCTGTGTGAGGGCTTTCTCTAGTTGCAGAGTGGGAGCTACTCTTCATTGAGGTACATGGGTTTCTCATTGCAGTGGCTTTGCTTGTTGCAGAGCACAGGTTCTAGGCATGTGGGCTTCAGCTGTTGCAGTGCATAGACTCAGTAGTTGGGGTGCACAGGCTTAGTTGCCCCACAGCATGTAGGATCTTCCTAGACCAAGGACTGAACCGATGTCCCTTGCATTGCAAGGCAGATTCCTAATCACTGGACCAACAGGGAAGGCCCTGGTTGCACATCATTTAATGTACCTTTCATTAGAAATAAAGCTAATACTTAACTCTGATACCTGGTGTCTACTTCTTAACTGTTTCTGAATCTAGGTGGGTAGGGAAGAGAAGAGTTATGAATTAGCTACTTAAAACCCTAATAGTATAAGGGAGTCAGTGGTTAAGAGCACGGGTGTGGAAAGGAGATTGCCTGATTTCAAATTCTCGCTGCGTTACTTTTCAGCTGTGTCACCTTGTGCAGGTTACTTAAACTCTCTGTCTTAGTTACCTTATTTGTGAATCGGGGACAATAATAGTACCTACCCTCATAAAGTTGATGAGAGGATTAAATAAGTTAATCCATGTAAAGTGTTTAGAATAGTCCTTGGTATACAGTAAGCATGCAACAAATGTTAGCTTTTCTTATTATTAATACTAATAACCCAAAGATACAATCTGAATATTTACAAATAATTTGCATTCAGCTTCTAACTCCCCTCCTTAAAAGAAGTTGATTTACTGATTGTCATCACAGGGGCTTTCTCCTGGTTAATTCTCTGTGCTAAACAGCAATTTAGTCTTTCTTCTCTACTTGTCACAATCGGTAGAAATGGGATTCACAGTGACATTCCTTAGGGGCATTTAAAAAAAGTTTATTATTTATTTGGCTGTGTTGGGTCTTAGTTGCAGCGCTCAGGATCTTCATTATGTCATGCAGATCTTTCTTTGTGGCTTATGTACTCTATCTAGTTGAGGTGCACAGGCTTGGTTTCTCTGTGGCAGGTGAAATCTTAGTTCCACAATCAGGGATCAAACCCGCATTCCCTGCACTGCAAGGCAGATTCTTAATCACTAGACCACCAGGAATGTCCCAGGGACACTTTTAGACTTCTTTCATGAGGTCTTCATGCTAGTCTGCTGTGCTCACTCTTATTTCAGAATCACTTTGCTAATTCTATGTAATTTAGCAATAAAATATATGCTGTCATATGTAATGGGGTGCTAGATAGAGTAGAAATTAAAAAAAAAAAAAGAAATACCTGAGTTGCTGTTCTCAGGATACAAATATGCTGCAGTTATATTTAGGGGGAATGTTCAACATTTTGTCATGGAAAATTTCAAACATACAGAAAAGTTGAAAGACTTTTTGCAATAGACACCTGTGTACTCATCATCTTACCAGTAACATTTTAGTACACTTGCTCTATCATGTAATTGATCCCGTCGTTCATCCTTGATCTATCTATCATTCCATCTTACTTTTCTGAGGCATTTCAAAGTAGCGTGTTGCAGTAATATTCTGAAATGCTAACCTTTTATTCGTTCCTTGAAATTTCCTATAATTCCTCAATTTCCTCTCAGAGGCAGAAGTAGTGTAGCTTAGAGAATGGATCTGAAGCCTGACTGCTTGAAATCTAGTTCTGCCACTTATTAGTCATGAGACCTTACTGTTATTTAGTGTCTTCATCTGTAACAAGAGACTAATAATAGTATCTACCTCTTGAAGTTGCTGTGAGAATACATGTCAAGTGCTTACAACAGTGCTTGGCCAGCAAACACTTGCAGAGTACCAACTCATGTTAGACAATGTATGTGTTTAATTCTCTTTCATTTTGGTAACACCTAAACCCCATGGGGGTAGTACTATTATTATTAAATATATTGCATATTAGCTATTGGGCTTCCCAGGTGGCCCTAGTGGTAAAGAACCCATCTGCCAATGCAAGAGACAAGAGATGCAGGTCCAACCCCTGGGTTGGGAAGATCCCCTGGAGGAGGGCCTGGCAGCGCACTCCGTATTCTTGCCTGGAGAACCCCATGGACAGAGGAGCCTGGCGGGCTATGGTCCATAGGGTCACGAAGAGTTGAACACAACTGAAGTGACTTAATCTAGACTAGCCTAGCCTATGTTGCTGCTGCTGCTGCTGTAGCTATTATTATTTGTTACAGCAGAAATTCAGAGGGAACAAGTGTCTGCTTTAGTTTTGAGTTTTAAAACAGACATTTTGAAGTTGATAGCAAAAAGGAATAAAAGTTTTTAGAAAGAAACTGAGTTCTTCGTCAAACACCGAAAATGTCATCATTACAATTGATTTGGAAACAACAGATAAAGACTTGCAGCTGGCCAAACTGTATAAACTTTCTTAGCCTTGGAGAGGAGAGAGGAGCACCAGAGAGAAGCTAATGAAGGTAAATGGGACTTTCCCCAAGTCAGGCTGGTTCCCAGAGCTGGGATAAATGTCCCTGTGGATGAACTTGGGAATTTGATAGCAGAGAATTTTGCTTCCTGCTAATATTTTTTGGACTCTAATGATGTAATCTTTTTTTTTAAAAATCCCATCCATCTCTTCAGCTCAGACTAGGACATTATCCACTGCCTTAGAAAAAGGAAACCATAAGAAACAAAATGTTAAATATTTAGCTTTTGAGCACCAAAACTCAAAGACATGGCAAAACAAAAACATGTTTCGATGAGTACAGTTGTTTCTGGTTCTAGAGGAGATACAGATTTTCTGGACTAGAAGAGAACTCAAGGGGCTTCTGAGTTTGCCAAGAAATCAAGAATCTGCCTTCAATGCCGGAGAAGAGAACTCAAGGACAGGCCCAAACAGACTGGGAAAAGTTGGTCATGCTAGTTGGGGGTGGTCTTCTGTTTCCAATTATGCTTGATATTTACCAAAAAAATTTAAGTGTTGTTAGGGTATATATATATATATATATATATATATGACACACTGGTCATAACAAACACTCTCTTCCAACAACACAAAAGAAGACTTTACACATGGACATCACCAGATGGTCAACACCAAAATCAGATTGATTATATTCTTTGAAGCCAAATATGGAGAAGCTCTATACAGTCAGCAAAAAAAGACCGGGAGCTGACTGTGGCTCAGATTGTGAACTTCTTATTGCCAAATTCAGACTTAAATTGAAGAAAGTAGGGAAAACCACTGGACCATTCAGATATTACTTAAATCGAATCCCTTATGATTATACAGTGGAAGTGAGAAATAGATTTAAGGGCTTAGATCTGATAGATAGAGTGCCTGATGAACTATGGAATGAGGTTCGTGTCATTGTACAGGAGACAGGGATCAAGACCATCCCCATGGAAAAGAAATGCAAAAAGGCAAAATGGCTGTCTGGAGAGGCCTTACAAATAGCTGTGAAAAGAAGAGAGGTGAAAAGCAAAGAAGAAAAGGAAAGATATAAGCATCTGAATGCAGAGCTCCAACGAATAGCAAGGAGAGATAAGAAAGCCTTCTTCAGCGATCAAAGCAANAGATGCCATGATCTTAGTTTTCTGAATGTTGAACTTTAAGCCAACTTTTTCTCTCTCTTTCACTTTCATCAAGAAGCTCTTTACTTCTTCTTTGCTTTCTGCCATAAAGGTGGTGTCTGAATATCTGAGGTTATTGATATTTCTCCCGGCAATCTTGATTCCAGCTTGTACTTCATCCAGCCCAGCATTTCTCATGATGTACTCTGCATATAAGTTAAATAAGCAGGGTGACAACATACAGCCTTGACATACTCCTTTTCCTATTTGGAACCAGTCTGTTGTTTTATGTCCAGTTCTAACTGTTGCCTCCTGACCTGCATACAGGTTTCTCAAGAGGCAAGTCAGGTGGTCTGGTATTCCCATCTCTTTCAAAATTTTCCAGTTTGTTGTGATCCACAGAGTCAAAGGCTTTGGCATAGTCAATAAGGCAGAAGTAGATGTTTTTCTGGAATTCTTTTGCTTTTTCGATGATCCATCGGATGTTGGCAATGTGATCTCTGGTTCCTCTGCCTTTTCTAAAACCACCTTGACCATTTGGAAGTTCACGGTTCACGTATTGTTGAATCTTGGCTTGGAGAATTTTGAGTCAGAATACAATGTGATAATTAAATGTTGAAATGTGAGTTTCAGTGTTAACATAGAAAATGATCACGATGCATTGCAGAAAACTTTTCACAGGATGGCGTTTGAATTCAAGGTTTGAAAGATAAGTTGGAATTTGCTACGCAAATAAAATGGAGAACGTATTCTAGACAGTAGAACATGTGCAGAGATATGGTAGGTGGCATGAGAGCATGGTTTTAAGTACTTGGTATTAGATAGCATAAAAGAAGGAAAGAAAGGTTAGGGAGGGATGGTTGGAGATTTGACTGTGTAATTAGCTGTGTTTTAGAAAAACAACTTATTTTTTACTATTTTATTATTATCATGAAAAATGATTGTGGGAAGAAAGTTGGATGTAAAGAGACAAATGAGACAATCATAAGAAAAGAGGTAGAGTTACTATTTTGTAAGTATTTACCAAATGCTAGACATTGAGTACTTTCCTTAATATCACAACCACTGAAGATACGTATTATTTCTAATTTACAAATGGAAAATGAGATAACCGATAAATGACAACTGTAACTCAAATATATTTTATTCCATAGTCAGTGCTTTGACTCTGCTCTGTGGGATCTTAGTTCCCTAATACCAGGGATTGAACCTGAGCCACAGCAGTGAAAGTGCCAAGTCTTAATCACTGGACCATCAGGGAATTCCTCATATATGTCTTTTTAAAAAATCAGATTGTTAAAGTCCTATGAAAAACTCTGTTTGGATTTTAATTGGAGTTATATACTATACCATTGATTAATTTGGGTGAATTGGCAATCATTAGCATAGTAAGGCTTCTAATTCATTAAGACGGTATGTTTCTCCATTTATTTAAATCTTTAACGTTTTTCAACAAAATTTTATAGTTTTCTACATGAAAGTTTTACCCATCTTTTCTTAGGCGTATTGCTAGATAGCCTATATATTTTTTCCCTCCCCATTGTTGATGGTATCTTTAAACAAATTGCTTATCTAAATGCCTGTTCCAGGGGAATGAAAATATGGTTGATTTGTTAATATTTGGCAACCTTCCAAAAATGATAATTTATCTGAAGTATGTTTTGAAGTGAAGTGAAAGTTACTCTATCATGTCTGACTCTTTGTGACCCCATGGACTATACAGTCCCCGGAATTCTGTAAGCCAGAGTACTGGAGTAGGTAGCCTTTCCCTTCTCCAGGGGATCGTCCCAACCCAGGGATCGAACTCAGGACTCCCACATTGCAGGTGGATTCTTTACTAGCTGAGCCACAAGGGAAGCCCATGTTTTGAAACTTTTTTTAAAAAAAGTGATCTCTGAATTAGAGTATTATTTCCTCTTTTTTACTCCCTATCCTTTTTCTTTTTTTTTTCATGTCTTCTTAATTCTAGTAGTTTATTACAGTTTTGAAGTAATGATTCAGGCGTCTTTATCTTGTTCTTAATTTTAACAGGTGCTTTTAATTTATCATTGAGTATGTTTTTGTTCTTTCTAGCATTGAACCAACCTTGCATTCCTGGCATAACTCTATTTGTGATGTAGTACCTTTTTTAAAAAGTATATTGCAGATTGGCTTACTAATTATTTATGATTTTATCATCCATGCTCACAAATAAAATTGGCTTGCAGTTTTACTTTTTGAAATTCCTTTGTCAGATTTATCAAGGATGTGCTGCTGCTGCTGCTAAGTCACTTCAGTTGTGTCTGACTCTGTGCGACCCCACAGACGGCAGCCCATTGGGCTTCGTCATCCCTGGGATTCTCCAGGCAAGAACACTGGAGTGGGTAGCCATTTCCTTCTCCAGTGCATGAAAGTGAAAAGTGAAAGTGAAGTCGCTCAGTCGTGTCTGACTCAGCGACCCCATGGACTGCAGCCTACTAGGCTCTTCCATCCATGGGAGTTTCCAGGCAAGAGTACTGGAGTGGGATGCCATTGCCTTCTCTGAAGGATGTGCTAGCCACATAAAATGAATTAGGGTGTATACCCTTTTTTCCTACAATCTGGAATAGTATTCAGAATTGAAATTGTGATTCATTTATTATTTTTTTGGCTGTGCCATGTGGCTTGTAGGATCCTAGTTTCCTGACCAGGGATTGAACCTGTGCCCCCCTGGAGTGGAAGTGCAGTCCTGTGGAAACACCAAGGAAGTCCCATGGAATTGTCTGTAGTTTAAATTCTTGGCTAGAACTTGCTAACAAAACTATTTGGGTCTAAAATTCTCTTTGTGGGAAAATATTCAGTGATTTAAATACCTTAATGGTTATAGAACATTTGAGCTTTCTGTTTCTTGATTTATTTTATAATTTATATTTTTCTAAGAATTTGCCCATTTCAACTGAGTTTTAAAATGTGTTGTGAAAGTCGCTCAATCGTGTCTGACTCTTTGCGACCCCATGGACTATACAGTCCATGGAATTCTCTTGGAGTGGATAGCCTTTTCCTTTTCCAGGGGATCTTCCCTTTTCCAGGGGATCTTCTCAGTCCAGGGATTGAACCCAGGTCTCGTGCATTGCAGGTGATTCTTCACCAGCTGAGCCACAAGGGAAGCCCAAGAATACTGGAGTGGGTAGCATGTTCCTTCTCCAGGGGATCTTCCCAAACTAGGAATTGAACTGGGGTCTCCAGTTCAGTTCAGTTCAGTTGCTCAGTCGTGTCTGACTCTTTGCGACCCCATGAACCGCAGCACACCAGGCCTTCCTGTCCATCACCAATTCCCAGAGTCCACCCAAACCCATGTCCATTGTGTTGGTGATGCCATCCAGCCATTTCATCCTGTCTTCCCCTTCTCCTGCCCTCAATCTATCCCAGCATCATGGTCTTTTCAAATGAGTCAGCTCTCAACATCAGGTGGCCAAAGTATTGGAGTTTCAGCTTCAACGTCAGTCCCTCCAATGAACACCCAGGACTGATCTCCTTTAGGATGGGCTGGTTGGATCTCCTTGCAGTCAAAGGGACTCTCAAGAGTCTTCTCCAACACTACAGTTCAAAAGCATTAATTGTTTTGAAAGAAGCGCTCAGCTTCCTTTATGGTCCAACTCTTACATCCATACATGACCACTGGAAAAACCACAGCCTTGACTAGACAGAGAGGGATAAATTGGGAGACTGGGGTTGACATGTACACTCTACTATATATAAAAGAGAGAACTATTGAGGACCTATTGTATAGCTTAGGGAACTCTATTCAATACTCTGTAATAACCTATATGGAAAAAGAATCTAAAAAAGAGTGGAGATATATATGTATATGTATAACTGACTCACTCTGCTATGCAACAGAAAGTAATACAACGTGGTAAATCAACTACAATAAAAATTCAAATAAAAAATAAAATGTATTGACATAAATTATCATATTTTCTTACCTTTTATATCTTTGCTGTATAACTAGTTATGGTTCCTTTTTCATTTCAGATATGGTTTATGTTGATTCATTTTAAAAAAATCAACCTTACTAGACATTTATTGATTTTATTAGTGTTTACAAAAAATTAATTTGAGCTTTTCTTATCCTCTCAGTATGCTTCGCTTTATTCTTACATTAGCTGTTCACATGCATTAGCTTGTTAAGCTTCAGTCATTTCTTTCTAATTAAGTCATTTAGGCTATACATTTTCTTTCAAGTACCACCCTACAGGAAATATTTTCTACTTTCTATTGTGATTTTGCTTTGACTCATGAATAATTTGAAAGTATATTTAAAATTTTTTTAATGTTTAGGCTTTAATAATGATCTTTTTGATATTTTAAATTTAATTGTATAGTAGAAAATAACAACAGAGAGTCTTTATGAATGGGACTAATTCTTTGAAATGTGTTGAAACAAGGGCTAGTATGTGATCAATTTTTTAAATGTTGCGTGTGTGCTTAATATATATATATTCTCCAGTTCAATAATCTGCATATACCCATTTACTCAATGCCAGTTGTTTTGATGCAGTTTTTTTATATTACTGATTCTTGCCAAATTGGTCTACCAGTTATTAAGAGAGTGGCAATTTCTTCTTGTAGTTTTGTCAATATCCTTTTGAATATTTTGAATCCATATAATTAGGTGATTTAGAATTTTTTTCCTTGAGTTGAATTTTATGACATCACTGTCATGTCCTTGTGTATTTACAGTAATGCTTTTGTCTTAAAGTCTGTTTTCTCTAAAATTAATGTTGCTTTACTAGTTTTCTTTAGCTTCTTTTTTGCTTGATATATCTTTTTCTATTTTTTTACCCTCTACCTCTGAATCCCTGTGATTCAAATCTGTCTAACCAGTTCCCCTCCCTAATTCCATTTTGTCTCTCTTCCTGACTTGGAGGCTGTACTTCATTTTGTCCTTTGAGGACTTACTTGATATTTTTCATATACATATTTAGCTTAACAAAATCTATAATGCCATCTTGAACAATGCTAAGGCCTTAGAAATGTTTTAACTATAGTTACAAATCTTTACTTCCTGCCTCAATAAAATGGTATTATTGCCTAAGATTTTATTTCGTTCATGATTTTAGGTGTTAGTCACTGTTGTTTTATATAATTAATATTTACTTAGGTTTACCCTCATTTTCTTTGTTTGTCTGTCTTACATAGTACATCTTTCTTTGAGAGCCTTTTCTTTCTTCCTGAAGTACATCTTTGGAAGCGTGTTTTTGAGAGTCTGTTGTTGGCAAACTCCATTTTTGACTGAAAATACCTTTATCCTCCTCTTTGTTGTGATGTTTTTATGGGTATTGAATTCTGTATTGACAGTTATTTTCTCTTAATATCAACACTTCAAAAATTTCTTTCATTGTTTTCTAGTTTCTGTTGCTGATGTCCAGACATCAGCTGTCATTTTAATTGTATTTCCTTGGTAGATGATAAGTCTTTTCTCTCTTGCTGCAGTTGCACTGTGGTATATCTACAGGTGAATACTAAAAAATTTATCCTCAGGATTTTTGATTTCTGTCTCTAGGGAGTTGTACTTTCTGTTTCTTTAGAAAATGCTCAACCAATGTCCCTTCTCATTCTTTTTCTTTCGTGTAGAACTCTGGTAGAAATATGTTATGTCTTTGTTCTTTTAATCATTCAACAGATATGTGTTGGACATTCACTTTGTGCCAAGTGTATCAGTTCAGTTCAGTTTAGTTCAGTCACTCAGTCGTGTCCGACTCTTTGCGACCCCATGAATAGCAGCACACCAGGCCTCCCTGTCCATCACCAACTCCCAGAGTTCACTCAGACTTGCGTCCATTGAGTCAGTGATGCCATCCAGCCATCTCATCCTCTGTCGTCCCCTTCTCCTCCTGCCCTCAATCCCTCCCCGCATCAGACTCTTTTCCAATGAGTCAGCTCTTCGCATGAGGTGGCCAAAGTATTAGTTTCAGCTTTAGCATAGCAGTGAATAATTTTATTATCTCTTCAAATACTTCTCTCTCATTTCTAATCTCCTGGTCTTATTAGATACATGTTGGGTCTTTTCACTCTTTCCTCTACTTTATAATTGCTTTTATTTTGCATCTTACAGTTTCTTCACACTGCTTTCTTTATAATCATCAGATCTGTCTCCCTGTTCATTACTTTTCTAATTGTGTTTTTACTTTTGGATTATTCTGTAAGAAGAGTATTGTTATTGTACATGGAAATATTTGTAGCATCTTTTGTAGGTGGTTTTTTAAACATTTTTTAAAAAATCATTTTTCAGATGAGAAAAATAGAAATGCCAAAATGGTTATTCTGTCAGACTTCCCAACTCTGTTGTAAAGAGTGTTAACAACGTTGGCATGTGACAAACTTCTGTATCATAGGAGATTGGGAGGATTACTTAAAGAGTGTAACGTCTGTGATTCTGTTGAGATTTTTTCCCCTCTATAATTGAAATACATTTTTTATTATAGTTTGTTTTTAACATGCTTATTTTGGTTTGCTTTTCGTTTTGCTGAAGATCGTAATTAGGAAACACTGGAGTGAGGAAACTCAAGTGAGCTTGCTTAGTATTAGTCCATTATTTCTTCTTTGGAGATGCACATACTATATAGTTTCTCTCCACTTACCCATTGTTATTTGTAATGTTTCTTCTTACTCACTGGGAACATATAAAAGGGGAATTATTAGGGAAAATTTTAGCCATATTCTCTTTTCTTAGAATGTTTAAAATTTCAATGTAAAGGCAATTAGTACATATTGTTATCAAAGAAACTACTTGTTTTTTAAATTCTAACATAATTCTGAACAATTCAGCAATTAATAAAATGAACATTTAAGTGGTACTTAAGCTCATTTTCCTAAGAATGAAACAAAATTGGAGCTTTGTAAATGTACATTAATATGTTCTCTTTATGTAATTCTGAATTTCGTGTAAATGAATTTGTAGAATTAATCACAGTAGAAGGAATCCTTTTTGCCCTTCCCAAATGAAGCTCCCTTAGGTGCAGTTGGGTTGTCCTTCTGGGTTGCTTTAAGGGCACTTTAACAGTTTTAAAAACTTAAGTACTAATTTCATAGCCAGTGTCAGCTGAATTTATTGAAGTAGGTCAGACTCTGGATAGAAACTTGTTTCTCAACCCTAAAGAGAGTCATTATCCATTCTTCTATTTGTTAAAGAATGGTAATAAATTCCTCCACATTGACCACAAGTCTAGAGCAATTTCAGAAAATCTAGATAGTTGGATTTTTTCAGGTATAGGTAATTACTTAAGATTCTCTATGAATTTTATTATCCCAGTGGACCAAAAAACAAAGAAAAACAAGCAATAAAAATCAATTCCTATCTTCTTATAGACAGTAGCTGTATGCTTAAAAAGAGAAACATACCCACCAGCGTACATACATACATCTATAAAATGCACGTGCAAGGATGCAGTTAATTCATTGGGGAACTGTTTTCCTTTTATTAAAAAATTGTAGGTTAATTTCCCATTCAGTTAACTCCCTTGTTCAGTTAATGGAGCAAGTTTTAATTGAAAGTATATACTGTATGTATCACAATATGTTTCCTTTGAACTCTGAAAAAATCAGATTCTGTGTCCATTGGAACTAAAATTCTCATTTTAATCATTTAATCATTTAATCATGTGACAAAATATATGATACTGAAAACATAAGTATCATGAAAAGTCAATGTTTTTCCTTTTTAAAAACCTGGTTTACTTACCTATTTTGATTTCTGCTTTTTTATATGCTGTTTGTTAAACAAAAGCAGGAGATACTGCTCTGAGATATTGTGGTAACAGGTTTTCAGTTCACTAAGCAATTGATACACTTCGTTTGGTGTTTATTTTTTGTAATGTCTCTTGTCTTCTATTTCTTATTCAACTCATGATTCTATTTGTATTCAAATCATTTCTTCTCTGACAAGGACTCAGGCACTGAGATTAAATACTTGTGAGTTTGAGTGTTACTGTGTCTTACTGACTGTATGATGGTGCACAAGTTATTTTAAAATTTCAGAGTTTTAGTCTCCTCATCAGTAAAATGCTGATAAAATCATAGGTTGAGGGTCAAATAAATTACATCTAAAGTTCTTGGCACTTTATTTTGCTCTTAAGTACTTAGAATTGTTTTCACTTCTAAAGTTGCTAATAATTTTTTTTCCATAATCACACTGAGAATCCCTCGCCTCATGTAAGGAAAATAAGTATTTCACTACTTGTTTGAATAATAAAATAATAATATAGAGGTTTGATAAATAATGCTTAAAATATATTGTTGTTGTTCAGTCACTAAGTCATGTCCAACTCTGCAACCCCATGGACTGCAGCACACCAGGCTTCCCTGTCCTTCACTCTTTCCTGGAGTTTGCTCAAATTGATGTCTATTGAGTCAGTGATGCTATCTAACNTGTTCAGTCACTAAGTCATGTCCAACTCTGCAACCCCATGGACTGCAGCACACCAGGCTTCCCTGTCCTTCACTCTTTCCTGGAGTTTGCTCAAATTGATGTCTATTGAGTCAGTGATGCTATCTAACCATATTATATATCTACGTAAGTATGATGTCTATAGTTTGCCCTTCTGAGAAGTCAATAATTAATGATCAGTGTGCTTTTAATTTATACACGAAGGTTTTGTGGCGAATTTGGCAGTTGAGATGGTTCTTAAACGTTGGATATGAGTTGATACAAGAGTTATATGAATAGGGAGAGGGAATAAGCAGCATGAACAGAAGCTTGGAATTTCACAATGTCAGATAGTAACTCAAAGATGTTTTGAGGCAGGAACCAATGTATGGGCATTGTGTTAAAGTAGCCTTGGCATAATTAATTGGTCTGTCACAAACTGCTTAGTGTTGCACATTTAGTAAGTGGAAAATCAGAGACTCAAAATTTCAAATCTTTTTAAACTTAAAATCCTTGTTATATCATATTGATAATATTGACATCCTTGCTACATCATCATTCACAGAGAATCTGCTAGGTACAATTACATCTGGAGAAAGCAAAAATGAACAAGCATAGTACTTTCCAAGAGAGAGACAGGGGTAGGTTTTTGTGTGTGTATCCACGTGTCTGTACTGTGGGCAATTCTTTGTGGCAGTCACTCACTGTGTATACTTTTTGGAGATGTTAATCTGCTTTCCCCATGATTATAGGGAGTATCTCCTCGGTGGAGATGCTAGCATTTAAGGAATAGTGGCATAATACGGCCGTTAAAATGCAAAAAATCTACTTAATGTTGTGTTTCAAAGCTAGAGATCATCTGGGTTAGAGTAAAAAGTGATGATATGTCATTCACCAATGTGATACACCTTCCCAATGGATTCATGAATATATGACTCCATGTGATTTTTTACTTGCTGATTGAGAAACCTGTGTCTGTACTATACCTATTTGGGCTTTTTCATAAAATTTTGTAATCAACCGCTAGCTAAATAGTGGTTTGTTTACTATTTACTAAGTGGAATTACCTTTATGTCATGTAAAATGATGTAAGGTTAACAACCTAGTTGTTGAGGCAACAACTTAACCAAGTTGTGAGGCAATACACAGTAGGAGCTAGGAACATGAATTACAGAGCGGGTCTGCCTGGGTTCCAGTCCAGACTCTGCTACTCATTACCTCCGTGACCCTTGTTTCCAGTTTGCCAGCTATAAACTGGGGGTGATAATAATCCCTACTTCATTGTTGTATTTGGCATGTAGCAGACACTGTCTATTGTTAGTTATTAAAGATTTATTATCCCTTATTTGCAATTTAGAAGTAAACTATAAACTGGCAGTTTTTAATATAATTCATTTGTCATCAAACCCTGACCTAATCAATGTCTTTAGTTTTTGGTTCTATACTTGACCTTAAATTTATAGTTAGTTTGTAAAATATAGACATATGTTATTACAGTTGTTTTATGATACTTATTGGACAGTATAGTTTACAGTGTTTCTCATAAGTAAAAATAAACTTGGATATCTTGTGATTAATATTATCAACTAGTTAATTAAAAACTAAGTAAAGGATTTCCCTGGTGGTCTAGTGGTCAAGACTGGGTGCTTCTAGTGCATAGGGTGTGGATTTCATCCCTGGTCAGAGAACTAAGATCCCACACGCTGCACAGCATGGCCCCCCCCCAAAAAAAAATTAAAAGAAACCTAATTAGTGTTAATATTTATTGAATGTTTATGTGTACTAGGTACTACACAGAGCATTTTATGTTCATTATCTTCTTTATTCCAACAGTCCTTTAGGTGTGATAGTATTGATTCTGTTTTTAATGTGCGGAGGCTTAGAGAGCTCAGGTCATTTGCTCAGGGTCACAGTGTCAGTGTGCTAGCAGGGGTTGAATCCAGACTTCATCTCTGACTCTTGAAGTCACTTCTGTGTCCTTTTCTTCCATCTATACTGTCTTTATAGTTGAGAAAATTTTCATGAGGAAATAAAATCACTAGCATACTAAAGTCTATATGTGTGTGTGTGTATATATATATATATATTTATTTATTTATTTTTTAAGATTCTTTGCTTTATAGAATTTTTTGCCATTTAAGAAAAACACTGTCTTTCAGTGAACTGGAGTTACAAAACTCCAATTTATAAGCAATTTTGGGAAATTTATATTGATTGTGTTAAGGGAGGTACTTATATACTCTAAATACCGGGAGGGGAGTTCAAAATAAACAAAAATTGGCTTTTTTTTAAACAGAAAATGCTAATTTAAAAAGCTTATGTAGCTGACAGTGGGACAGGAAGTTCTGTTTTGTTTATTAGGGCAAAGGAAGGTAGTGGAGCTCATAAGGTGAATGCTCTGCAGTGAACATCTGTTGGTTCCCACTCAGCTTCATGCGCTCCCCTAACATTATTCCAGTTGTCACCTTAGTATCTGCCCTTCCTCATTCCTTGAATGTGATTGCTGTAAGACAATGATAAATAAAGTATAAATTTATTTTGCTTTTTCCCCCCTTATTATTTTAGGTGCTGGAAAGCCCCCTATGTTTGGTGATTATGAAGCTCAGAGACACTGGCAAGAGATTACTTTTAATTTACCCATCAAACAATGGTATGGATAATTTTAACTTGATTTTATTGTTTATCAGTCAGTTAATGTAGATTATTTGAAGTTACCTATAAGGAAAATACACTGTTTCTTCATCTTTAGCATGCTCTCTTCATATTTATTGAAGTCACATATGTTACCCTGTATGTTGTCAGCTCATTTTGAAATTTTATCCTCCTGAAAGTTACCATATACTCAGCTACCAGCTGGAATATGATACTAAACTAGAACTTTAAGGATAGGACACTGTATGCCATGAAAGCTCCTCAGGATATAAACTGTGAAAGTTTATGGACTAAGAATATTTCTTTTGGCAGTTTCTCAGCGTTCCTCTGTTAGGAACGTATGAGATGTAAAGAAGCAGTAGCTTATGATGAAGAAAGTAGATGTTCAAGTCAGACTGCCTGTGTATGTGTGTATTAGTGTTCAGACAGAGACTGTATTCTTTACTGGCAGTGTGAGCTTTGGCAAGTTATTTAACTGTCTCTGCTACAGTTTTATCACTCAGAATAGAAATAATAGAATACATATTTCACTGGCTTATTGTGAAGATTGAATAAAATGATTTCACTTGAAGCACTTATACCAGTGCCTGAAGTGTAATGAGCTCTCAATAAATGTTCGCTGTAGTTATGTCTTCAAAAAAAATCTGTGCATTGCCATTTTTGTTGAACATGTTCTGATAATTGATGACAGTATCCTTTTTTACTTACTATGTGCCTGGTAAGATTATTTGATTAAACCTGGTTGTACAAACTGTTTTTATCATTCTCTTGATTGCTTTGGTCACTGCTTTTATTTAACTCCTTTATGAAAGAGAGTTATATAAAAGAACTTCACATTGAACTCTGTATTAACAGGTTGGCTCTACCTACTCCAAATTTGGAGTATTTATAATAGAGATCAGCTAAATATTTGATATTCTTTTTTTTTAATAGATGTGTGCATATGTGTTTTTTGGTTATTTTTGACCTCACTGCACAGCTTGGAGGATCTTAGTTCCCTGACCAGGGGTTGAATCAGAGGCCATGGCAGTGAAAGCACCAAGTTCTAATGTTTAAATGGTGTGATTTCTTTTTTTCATAGTTTGAAGTTTATTGTTATATCATTCATAATGACTATCATTGAAAAAGATATATCTCAATGGCATAGTTTACAAAACAGAAAATATATACTTGGGGCAGGTTCAACAGTGGATATAAATCTGTATTGGAAATAACATTTCTAATATTTCTAACATTTCTAATATTTTGACTTGTCTAATTTTGTCAAATTTGATTAGTTTGCCATTTTTGTTACCTAGTAATGTGACTGAAGAATGGTTTCTTATTTTTTAACTTCAGTTTTCCAAGTGTGAAGTCTTCCTGTCTTCATCTAGAAAGTTAGTTATAGTCAAAATTTTCAAGTGATATAGTTGTCTGAAATATGAAACCAGAATCTATCAGGTAAAGTTTTAAAATATCAGTTTTATAATTCTAAATTTAAAAACTGATTTATTCCATTTCATTGTACATAGTTGAAAGTTATGAAAGTGAAAGTGAAGTCACTCAGTCGTGTCTGACTCTTTGTGACCCCATGGACTATAGCCTACCAGGCTTCTTCATCCATGGGATTTTCCAGGCAAGCGTACTGGAGTGGGTTGCCATTCCCTTCTTCAGGGGATCTTCCCAACCAAGGGATCAAACCCAGGTCTCCTGCATTACAAGCAGACGCTTTACCGTCTGAGCCACCAGGAAAGTAGGGGAAAGCAAATTTTTTCTTTAAATGACAATTTTTGTAATTTTTATAATGACAGTTCCTTCATGTGTGATGTCAGAAGCACTTTTGGCATTAAGTAGTAGAAAACCTAATAGTAGTTTAAGCAATAAAATAATTATCTCCATAAGTAGGTCTTTGCAGGGCTGGTAAAGTGGCTCAAGCAGTTAAAGAACTCAGGCTTTTCCATTTTCTTCCCTTTCCTTTCTTCTGGGCATGTTGGCGTTTCATCCTGAGGCTTTTTACCCCAAGATCAGATGACAGCCAAGGCTACTAGCACTGACTTTGTTGTGACTTTGTACAGCCGTATTCAAGGCAGGAATAATAATACCTTATTTTTCATGTGTCTTTTTGTTGTGGAGCAAAGTCTTTTCCACCCTTAAAGCAAGCATTAATAGAAATGCCTGGCTCAGTGCAGGCATAGTTTATCACCGAGGGTAGGAGAAGTGTCCACCTACCCTGAGTACGTTGCTTTTTAAAACAAGATCACAGTTTTATAAGTGAGGAATTGTGGGAATCACTGTTTATTTCAGCATTGTTATAACTATGAGAAGCCTGAATATATTTTGGTAGGGGAATGATTAACTAAAGTACATTTCTCCTATATGCATGTGTACATGTTTTTTCTAGGTAGATTCCTAGAAGTGGAATCTCTAAAGTAGCTGGTTATAATGGATACCAATACCAGAATATCTCTTACCCTTACCAATATTTAATAACACCACCAGACTTCTAAAATTTCCATTTCCTTGAGTACATGTGATGTTGAGTTTCCTTTGTGTCTGACTGTTTGTGACCCTATGGACTATAGCCCACCAGGCTCCTCTGTCAGTGGAATTTTCCCAGGCAAGAATACTGGAGCGGGTTGCCATTTCCTGCTTCATGACATCTTCCCAACCTAGGGAGCAAACCCATGTCTTTTGTGTATCTGCATTGACAGGCAGATTCTTTGCCACTGTGTTACCTGAGAAGCCCCTGGTGTATTTACTGATCATCATATTTTTCTCAAACTTGCATATTTATATATTTCCCCCAGGTTACTGATGAATTGCTGATCTTTTTTTGTAATGATTTGTGTGATTTAAAAAATTATATGAACTTTCTCTGCTGTGTAACAAATGACCACAAAACCAGTACATACATGTATTTTTTTATTTTTGGTTGCCCTGTGTTTCTCATTGCTGTGCTGGGCTTTCTCTAGTTGTGGCAAGTGGCAGCTACTCTCTAGTTGTGCTAGGCTTCTCACTGCAGTGATTTCTCTTGTGGAGGAATGTGGACTGTAGGTACACAGGCTTCAGTAGTTGCAGTTCACAGGCTCAGTTGCCCCACAGCATGTGGAACCTTCCTGGAACAGGGATCAAACCTGTGTCCCCTCCATTGGCAGAAGGATTCTTAACCCCTGTACCACCAGGGACGTCCAAAACACACATTTATTATAGAAGTCCAGGCACAGCTTATTTCAGTACTATGATCAGAGTCTCCAGAGGCTGCAGTTCAGTTGTCATCTGAGACTGCAGTCTTATCAGAGGCTCAGCTGGGGAAAGAACCATTTCCAGGTTCCCTCAAGTTATGGGCAGAATTAATTTCCTTGCATCTATAAAACTAAGGGCTTTGGTTTCTTGTTGGAAGCTACCTGTATCTTCTAGAGTCTCCCTGCAGTTTCTTGCTATGTGGCTTCTCCATTATGCCCACTTACTGACACATGACAGTTTTCTTCTTCCAAGTCAGTGAAAGGAAGTACTCTGTAGCTTAGCCAGCAACATGGAATCTTACGTATAGGTAAAACATAAGCATAAGAATGATCATCCTATCACTTTTTTTGTACTTGGTTATCACATGTCTTGTTCACACTCAAGGGGAGGGAATTGATTGTNTTTTCTTCTTCCAAGTCAGTGAAAGGAAGTACTCTGTAGCTTAGCCAGCAACATGGAATCTTACGTATAGGTAAAACATAAGCATAAGAATGATCATCCTATCACTTTTTTTGTACTTGGTTATCACATGTCTTGTTCACACTCAAGGGGAGGGAATTGATTGTACACACACATGGCAGGAATACCAGGAGATGGGTTCATAGGGATGACTTTATAAAGTCTGTCTGCCATAGTATTTGGCAGTATATAATAGTATTCTGCATTTTAATCATTTGTTTTGGTGTGTGTATATGTATAAAATAAATATCTTCTTTCTGTTCTTATCTTTGACTTTTTCTTAAGGTGTTTTTAATTAAATTTTTACATTTGATATATAGACATTCTTTGAACTGTTCTTGAAACTTCTTTAAGTTTGGAACTGTTTTAAAATAGAATATATTTTTGCACAAAGCAAAAATAGCCACAATATATTAGAGAAAATTACATTTTGAAGTTAATGATAACACACTTGGAGTAATTTTGTAGTTTGCTGTGGCAGCTAGAGTTTTTTTCTGATAAAACATCTACTGAGGTTACATGGGAATTCAGTGGGAAAGGACATTCCATTCTAATCATATTTATCCAACTTTTCAGGTAGATCTGATACATATAAAGCAGGAGAATTAACTATTTGCTTTGTTTCTACAGGTAGGTTTTGAAGCTTTACTTAAAACACTTCTAAGCTATCTTCTTCCATGAATTTCTCTCTTCTTACCTATGCGTTTCCATAAAGATAGGTAGCACAGTTGTTGGCTCTATTATTCCTTCTTCCCAGTCCAACCAGTGGTTGCATTGTTAGTGTATACCTTTGCATACTTCCCATCCGTGCCTCCTTTGCTATCTCCAGTGGTCCTCAATGTTAAAGTAAATGAAAAATAGCTTTGCCTTAGAAGAAGCTGAAAAACAAATCAAATTATATTGTTCAAAATGCGATTTTTGAGTTATTGATGCTTTTCCACTACTGTATCCATCCCAGTGGTTTTGTAGCTAATGACCAATTAGAACTACTATTGCACACTCACTTTGTGTCAGGCAGTTGCTTAACAGTTTTACTTGTTTAATCCAGTCCTTCAACAACTCTGGGGTAAGTACAATAAAACCTTGTGCTAATGCACCCTGTCATTACATGAATTTAGAAATAACACAGTTTGGTACCTGTGTTCAGGTAACCCTGTTTAGAGAAGTGGGTCCTCTGGTTTCCACTATTGGCCTGGCCCAGCTTCCCAGTTTCAAGCTATTGAAAGGATCTCTGACTTATGTGGAGTTTCTTGGGTTCACTGTATCTTGACTTTGAGTTCCAGCTAGACAGATACAGGACCCAGGATTGCTCACATGGATGTTGCTGCCAGGGTAGATAACTGTCACCAGCACATACCATGCTGTACGGTGTCCATGGCTGCCTAGCATGCCTTGATCATTTTATTAATCCTCACTCCCTCACAAACCTACATATCATGTATCAGACACCAAGAAAAGTAGACCCTTTGAAGATGAATACAGTTGACCCTTGAACAACATGGGTTTGAACTGTGCAGGCCCCTTTATACATGGATTTCTTTCAGTAGTAAATACTGTACTACAGAATCCATGGTTGGTTGAATCCAAGGTTGTGGAACCTAGATCCAGAGGAACTTCGGAGAGAGATGGCTGACTGTAAATTATACTTGGATTTTCAACTGTATGGAGAGTCAGTGCCCCTAATCCGCAGGGTCAACTGTAGTAGGTTATTTAACTGGATCATGATAAATGCCACCTTAAACAATTTTTTTTTTCAGTCTCAGAGTAAGGGATTGTGATGTCAAAAAATTGTGACCCATGTGAAACAGAATTAAAAAAATTTTTTCATACGGTTAATGGAGTTCTCAAGGCAAGACTGCTGAAGTGCTTTGCCATTCCCTTCTCCACCAGACCACGTTTTGTCAGAACTCTTCCACCGTGACCTGTTTGTCTTGGGTGGCCCTACAGAGATTAAATTGCCAACATCTGTTGGATCATCGAAAAAGCAAGAGTGTTCCAGAAAAACATCTACTTCTGCTTTATTGACTATGCCAAAGCCTTTAACTGTGTGGACCACAACAAACTGTGGAAAGTTCTTCAAGAGATGGAATACCAGACCACCTGACCTGCCTCTTGAGAAATCTGTATGCAGGTCAGGAAGCAACAGTTAGACCTGGACATGGAACAACAGACTAGTTCCAAATAGGGAAAGGAGTACATTCAGGCTATATATTGTCACCCTGCTTATTTAACTTATAATGCAGAGTACATCATGAGAAATGCTGGACTCCTGGATAAAGCACAAGCTGGAATCAAGATTGCTGGGAGAAATATCAGTAACCTCAGATGTGCAGATGACACCACCCTTATGGCAGAAAGTGAGGAAGAACAAAAGAGCCTCTATGTCGGGGGCCAGCGTGAGGAATCCCGCCTGTGACAAGGTCATGAGGAAGGAAGCCTGACAAAATGCAAGGACGTGATCAGGTTTCAGGGGTTCCCCCTGGAATTTCCTGAGCATCCAACCCCCCCAAAATAAGAATCTGCCAGCCTTTGAACTCTGCTTTCCCACTCTTCTAATATTCTCTGGAAAAAGTCAAATCAGGGCTTTAGTCTTCTGCATTTGAAAGGGATGTTTCAGTTAAACCCCCTCTGATAGCTCTCTAGCTTGCCTAACAGGTTCCCCAGACCTCTTACAGCTTGTGAATTGCTTACAACCCCCAACCGCAAGAGGCACAAAGCTTAAAAGCATCTTAAAGAAACAGAGCCTTTTCTAAAGAGTTAAAAATCATATTGGTGACAGGTTTTCACTGTTGACTCAATGATTACTGCCAGGCCTCCATATTCTTTATCTTTTAGGCGCCTGGGAGGATGTTAATCAATGTAAACGGGATATGGGAAAAGATATATAGTAGTTTTGATGTTAGCAACACTAGACTTTTGAGTTAATTACTTTTCTCTTGTTATAAATCACTGTACTCCTTTTACTTGTTATAAATTGCTGTATCTTTGCTATGTAAGAATGTAACTTTATTTAGTGCTTTCTGAGAATGGCACCAGACTTTGGGAAGATCAACACAAATAAGTCTTCTGGTTGACAAACCCTTATTGGAGAAAGGCTGTAAAATGTTAAAAGGGCCAATTCCCTTTTTGGCCGGAAGATGATGTAAATTACCTAAGACTTGTGTATACAATTAGGTATACAGAGAGAAAAGCCTGTTTTTGATGAGTCTTGGCTGTTAATGCTGCATAACTTTGTGTTACCCCTTGATTTTATGTTTTATCAAAAGTATAAAAGGCTTTCTGAACAATAAAGGATGGACCAGTTTCTCTGACTAGTCTCTCAGCCTAGTTTCTTGGGAATCTGGCTCCCCCCGTGTCTCTCTCTCTCTCTCTTTTTCTCCCTCTCCCTCCCTCTCCTCTTTACTCTAATTTCAGGCTGAATTCCCATCTGGAGCGGGCGGCTCACCAAGTCTACTTACTTGTCCTGGCTTCTAAGACCCGCGCGAAAGGGAGCCCAAGGCGGGGCACCCTTAGATGTTCAAGCGGGCACCAGTGGCCCAGTGTAGATGGTGCAAACTCCTTGTCTGCAACTTTATTGGCCTCCCCCATAAGCCAAGTTATTCAGCCTTCTTTCTCCACTTAATTTTCCTACTACACTATTTCTATATTAATAAATAAATAAGTCTTTCCTCAACAACGCCATCCCTGCTTCGAATTCCCTGGATCCACTGGGGCTGGACCCCAGCACTTCTTGATGAAAGTGAAAGAGGAGAGTGAAAAAGTTGGCTGAAAGCTCAACATTCAGAAAACTAAGATCATGGTATCTGGTCCCATCACTTCATGGCAAATAGATGAGGAAACAGTGGCAGACTTTATGTTTGGGGGCTCCAGAATCACTGCAGATGGTGACTACAGCCATGAAATTGACGCTTGCTCCTTGAAAGAACAGTTATGACCAACCTAGACAGCATATTAAAAAGCAGAGACATTACTTTGCCAACAAAGGTCTGGCTAGTCAAAGCTTATGGTTTTTCCAGTAACCCTGTATGGATGTGAGAGTGTGACTATAAAGGAAACTGAGAGCTGAAGAATTGATGCTTTTAAACTGTGGTGTTGAAGAAGACTCTTGAGAGTCCCTTGGACTGCAAGGAGATCCAACCAATCCATCCTAAAGGAGATCAGTCCTGAATATTCATTGGAAGGACTGAGGCTGAAAGCTGAAACTCCAGTACTTTGGCCACCTGATGGGAAAAGATCCTGATGCTGGGAAAGATTGAAGGCAGGAGGAAAAGGGGACGACAGAGGATGAGATGGTTGGATGGCATTACTGACTCAATGTATATGAATTTGAGTAAACTCTGGGAGTTGGTAATGGACAGGGAGGCCTGGCATGCTGCAGTCCATGGGGTCGCAAAGAGTTGGACACGACTGAGCAGCTGAACTGACTGAAACAGGCTTAGGGATACTGGTTATTTATATTGTATATAGTTTGGTGTCCATTATTATAAATTCTAATGATTGAGAAAATTAATTGGATAGAAGAAGCTGTCTAGTTATAAAGATTATAGCTAAGGAGTCTATGTAAATTTATTATAGTCTATTTAGTCTATGTACATTTTCGTTTCTTGAGTCATAGTATTTATATGTAGTTTCTTTCTGTTCTGACCAATTGGAAGAACCTATTAATTTATGAACTTTACATATAGTGTTTTTCCTTAATTCACAGAATTTTGCATGTAATAGGCTCTCACTAAATGTTGGTTGAATTGTGTTCAAGGTGATATTAATAAGTCTACCTGTTTCATGCAGTATTTCTTTCTTTGCAAACCAAATCTACATGGTTTTGACATTGATTTTTTACTTTTTAAAATTGTGATTTCACATTGTTTATGTAATTTTTAGGCTGTCAGGAGCAAATTCTCTCTTTTGTTGCATATTTTCTTTTGTATAAGTATTAGTCATTGTTTAAGTTTACTAATAGTAGAATGACAACAAGTTCCAATTTGCCTATGACAGTCTTGGTTTACCTCTATTGTTATGGCTTAATTATTAATAGCTTCTTCTTTCACTCTTAAGAGTACTTTGGTTTAGATAATAATTTAGTCACACTACTCATTAACAACTTTAATTTTGTTTGTGAGTTTACAAAAATTTTTAAGAGAAGAGGAAAGGAAAAAATGTAGATGATTTTTTTTTACCTTATGTGTTTTTTCAAGTTAAATGACATGATATATTAAATACAAGTCTATTTCTTGAATATTGATTGATGGAGTGGTGCTTTCTTTTTCCTTTTTTTTTTTCCAGGTATTTTAACAGCAGTGATAACAATTTACAGTATTGGGGATTGGACTACCCACCTCTTACAGCTTATCATAGTTTTTTATGTGCATATGTGTAAGTTTTTCTTCCTTAACATAACTCTACATATTTATGCCCTTAGCAGATATAGTAAGAAACGGTTTGTTGATGAGAAGAGAGATCATTTGTAGCTATTATTGTATTATGGTTTGTAGAGCACCATGCCTTTATAATTGGTTTGTAGGAAAGTTAACTACAGAGTTTTAATATTTGTGTAATCTTTTTGGTGGAAACGCTAGAAAGAGATGCAAAAGGTCTAGCTTTGTTTTGAAGTAGAAATGTTACCAATTATGCATGGTTTACTGCATAGGAAAGCTTTTTTCCTGGAATGGCCCAAAGTAAATGAAAAATAAAGGTCTAAGTGGTATTGTGATTAAACAGTCAAGTTAGAAACTAGAAGTACTGTAGTGTTTCACTTATGATTTAAGATCGGATTCGAGTTCCTTCTTTTACATGGAATGGTTTATAGATGATGAGGCACTTCTGTTTAGTAGAGACCCAGTCCTACTCTGCAGTGGTATTCCATTTCAGACCTGCAGCGCGTCAGTAGAAATTTGAGGAACTTCTTCACAGTATCTTCTGAACTTATTTACTGTTTCCTATTTTTAAAAAATTATCTTCCTGGACTGAAAATATGTCTCCAAACTTCATGATAACTAGTTGTACTTTTCAGTGTTCTGGAAAATGTAATACAATTAAAAACTTAATTTATCTTTAATAATTATGTTGTTTTATGCAGTGATTTATGATTAACAGCTATTTATTGTAGCCTATTATGATAACTGAAAAGATGATAAATTATAAAGCTATGATCCTCAGTCCTAGTATATTGCTGTTTACAAAGTATGTGTTTAGTAAACGAAAGGTGACACATTAGATTGTTTTCACACTGAAAGTATCATGAAGGTAGGGCTTTTAGTTAAAATGTTACATGAGTTTGTTGGAAGAGGAACAAGGTGGATTTGGTTTTTTAGCTTTAGTCAGTTTCACATGGTTAAATACAAAGAGTTAAGCCTTAACTCTATTGCTTTATAAAAGCAATGGCCACTTCTCAACATAGATTCATACATCCTCAGGTGTCCTTATTGCTAAAAGTGATGGGGAATGAAGTTCATGTATGTATGCTTTGATTTGCAGGGCAAAGTTTATCAATCCAGACTGGATTGCTCTCCATACATCACGTGGATATGAGAGTCAGGCACATAAGCTCTTCATGCGTGCAACAGGTAAAAGAGCAGTAAATATGGAATGTAAGACGTTTTTTTGAACTGATGACAGTTCTATTATTGTCCTTAATGACTTTTACAGTTGTGTAACTATACATATGCATATATATGTATACTATTTAAGCAAATGTGCATGTAAACTAAAACAAAAAAGTAGAAATGAATAATTCTGGGTGCTTTACATTTGTTATTATCTCACTTAATGATAGACACCCAAATGAGGTAAAATATTGTTGTTATTCTTAAGCTGAGAAACTGAGGCCCAGTAAAGTGAGGGTAATATCACTAGCTCACCTAAAGTTGGTTAGCTCTGAATTAAAGTTTTAATTGTTCAGGAATTTGCATTGATAAATCCCTTTTACTTTTAAAGTAAATTACAGTTGTATGGGCTTCCCTACTGGCTCAGTGGTAAACAGCCCACCTGCCAATGCAGGAAATGCAGGTTCAGTCTTTGGGTGAGGAAGATCCCTTGGAGAAGGAAGTGACAACGCACTTCAGTATTCTTGCCTGGGAAATCCCATGGACAGAGGAGCCTGGTGGACTACAGTCCATGGGATTGTAAAAGAGTTGGTCACGACTGCAACTAAACAATAACAGTTGTAATATCAGTTGTACAACAGTTGTACATTGTATTGCTGTGTAGTGTTGCTAAATTAATCTTTATCACAAATGTTTATTGAGCGTTTATTGTATGCTAAGAGTTGAAAGTAATGAGCTTACATTTTTTAAAAACCTTTACAAGACTTAGGCTTTTTGGGTCTTTTCCTTAATTACTCTAAGTCCAGTCAGATTTGTTCTCTTTACCATTCACCCCATGATAGACTCTCAGGTCCAAGAGAGGACCTGCGTTGCCCCTCCCTCTCCCAAGTCACTCCCTGCCCCCCCCCACCAGCCCCAATGCTTTAATTCCATCTGAACTGCATACTCACCACATGATATTTAGCTTCTGAGCTAGTACCTGTATCTGGAGGAAACTCACGACTTTTAGGCATAGTCTGTTCTATTTTCAAAGAGCTCCAATTATTAGAAATTTCCTTCTTATATTGAACCTTCACTAGTCATATGAAGTTCTGTTTCCTTGGGCCACATAGAACAAGTCTGGTCCTTTTTATACCTAACACCTTACAGACATGTGAAGTTATCTCCTCTCCAGGTTAAACATTCTTAGATACTCCAGCTCTTATTAGATGATCAGTTTCTTGAATGTAATTATGGTTTTGAGACCTCTGGTTGCGCTCCTTTGAATATGTTCCAGCTTTTCAGTGTCATCTTAAATGTAGAATCTGGGGATGAAAATAGATTGCATGTATCTAACACTGATAGTTTACTATTGTTTACCTTATTCTTGAACTTAAATATATGTTTTCTGGTACAAGAGAAAAATAGGCTCTTTGGATAGCCATGTTGTATTATTGAAGAACTTAATATATTAGTTTTTCTTTGTTCTGAAAGGACTGAACATTCAGAATTATGAATTGCTTTATTTTTTCCCCACATTTTTTCAGTTTCTTCTTCACCTCGGTCTCTCAAGGTATTTGTATGCATTAATTAGCAAAACTTTATGAAGTTTTATAAATATTCACATTTAAAAAGATTCTCCTACGCATCTCCATATTTTAGGTATTGTTCACATCAGGAAATTTGGAACATATAGATATTGAGGGGAAAATAAAAGTTTACTCTCCTTGCTTTGAGTATTCTTAATTTTTAAATCCAGGTCAGGGCAAAGAGAGGATTAGATACATTTAATTAATTTAATATGTGAATTTATTAGAGGAAATTAAGACACTCTCTAGTCCTATGTCAGTTGAAATTAGGCACAGGTGAAGGGAATGGAAAGGGTTCCATGTGGAAAGGACTCGTCCAGAGTGGGTAGCAACCTTGTGTTAATAGAATTCCCACTCAGGGTTGGAGGGAAGTGATTAATAGGTTTTGGTAAATCTTGATGGACTCTTGTTTAAAGTCATTTGTTTCTTTTTTCAGTGTTAATTGCTGATTTATTGATATACATACCTGCAGTGGTTCTGTACTGTTGTTGTTTAAAAGAAATCTCAACTAAGAAAAAGGTAGGTTTTGAAGTAACCTGACATTTCATCTCTGAAAAGTTTTATTAGCTATTAAGTGTAGAGCTTAAGGAAGCTATGCTTTTGGGAATAGATAATAGGGAACAGTATATCTTCTGTCAATTAATTTTCATTTAGAAACATTAACTTATCTTAAAGTAATTATTTTAATGCCCAACTGTAGTAATAAGAGGCACTGAATTTTAGAAGTTATATACTTCTGAGTTACACAGAATCCTAAGTTTATTGCTTAACTGGTAAATTTGAATGTTGGTTTGGCTTGGGAGAATGACAACTGAAAGGCATTCTGAAAAGTTGCTATATAGGCTATATTCACAGTTAATGAATATTCTCTTTGGTCATTTTATATAGGTTAATTATTAGATTAATTTATCTGATTTATATATCTAAAAGTGCTTTCTCTAACAAATACCTTTTAGTGATTTTTAAAAATTTTTATTGGAGTATGCTATGTCACCTCCATGAAAACTTCAGTATTTAAAGAGTTGTTTTATAAAAATGAAATATTTTGATAAATAGAAGGTAAGAATGGAATATTGGCTACTGTGTTAAATGAAGCTATGCATTTACCTTGTTTGATTCAAGTAACAGATTACTTTATTATTTCATAATAATTTTCTTTACAGATTGCTTGTGTATTATGCATATTGCTGTACCCAGGCCTTATTCTTATCGACTATGGACATTTTCAGTATCCTTTACTGATTTAGAAATGAAGTCAGATTACATCATGAAATCTATACAATCTCCATTTGTATAATGTTGTCATCTACAATGTCTTATTTACTAGGGTTCTTGCTTATATAAACCTTTTAAAAATGATAAAAGTATCTCTTCACCAGGTGTTTACTTGAAGGGTAAAGTTCAGGTTTATTAAAAGTAGAAATGCTTTTTCACACCCATTTGGCTTGGGAATAGAACACTGGTAACTGATTAGCTCTTCTGGAAAGTTAGAAAAAGAATGCCAGGTACAGTGATGCTCTCCTAATACTGAAAAGGTAAAACATCTTCTATCTTTTGTAAACGTTATCTGACACTGACAAAGAGACTTCCAGTTTTTCAATTTTAAAACAAAATGTTTTTCTAACAAATAGTGGTAACTGGAAGCTTCAGGAAACTAAAATTTAATGATTAAATCTCTGTGGGTTTTGTGTTTTTTAATTTTGATATCTAAATTAAGGAACATTCAAGTAAACCAATTGTAGAGGAAACTTGATAACATCTGTGCGTGGCTCTCCAGTTTGTCTTTTCATGCATTAGATATTGCTGTCTGTCTGCATCTGTCCCAAAGGAAACAAGTCCATACCACGATTGCTTAATTAATCATTTTTCCTTTTGTCTCTAGTCTATTTTAGTAATAAAATACATATATGTCAAAGGACTTGTGAAAGATATTCAAATATGTAGTTGCTTCCACCATGTTTTTTATTCTGTCCACTTTCCTAATTGAGCTCTTTTTTTTTTTTTTTTGGCTTTGTTGAATCATGGCTTTCAGATAGTCTAATAATATCAAAAACACCGAGATAAAGAAAGGAAACATGAAGTTGTTTATAAGATTTTTTAAAACTATATTTACTTGGAAATGTTAACACTCCTTCAGAAAAATACATAAAGCATAAATGAATCGGCTCTTATCCATGTCAAGAAATAGAACATTGCTAGTATCCAAAGTGACCCTGTGCATGGCCCTCGTACTGCTCCCTCCTCCTTTCTCAAAGACAGCCACATACTGACTGCGAAGGCTATAGTTTGGTTTTCCCCCTTTTTTGAATTTAGCATAAAAGAGACAGCGCAGTAGGTATTCCTTTGTGGTGGGTGTTTCTGGTTCAGCATTGTCTTTGTGAGAGTTATCAGTGCAGTTCTATGAAGTTGTAGTTTTTTCTCTTCCTCACTGCTTTGTAACATTCCACTGCAGGAGTACACGTGATTTTATTACTGACAGACATTTGGAGTGTTTCCAGGTTTTGGCTATGATGAAGCTATGCTGCTTTGAACTTTCTCATAAGGATCTCTTTGTATACACGTAAATATATTTCTTATGAGTAGAACTGCTGAATTATAGGGTATGCACATGGTTTAAGTGTAATCTACCAAGTAACACTCCTGTGAGCAATGGTGTAGGTGCTCATCCTCAACAATTGTCAGTTATTTTCCTTTTAACCATTCTGGTAAATTTGTAGTGGCATCTTCTCTGTGACTTGAATCAACCTCTTGAAGCTTTTGGGATTATGTCATTTTGTAGGAACACATTTTTCTAACTACTATTTACTTTACTTTCCTCATTTGTAAAATGGAGATGATAAGAAACCTCCTTTTAAAGCTTCTTGAGAATTCTATAAATTCACATTTGTTAAACATTTAAACACTACTTGGGAGGTGCTAAATACCATGTAAGTATTTACTGCTCTTATTATTTGTATTGTTACTACTGCTTCTGTTATTACTGTTTTTTATTTTTTGGGCTCTGAAATTTGATATTAGTTTGGGCAGAGGCATTTTTGACGGTTGTTTTGGACACTATGGATCATTCGTTTTGAAGACTCATGTTCTTCAGTTCTGGGAAATTCTCATGAGTAATTTTTAAAAATAATTCTCTCCCTTTTTTCTGAAGCTTGTTAGACAGATATTAGATCTTTCATCTCCATCTTGAGCGTCTGTCTTTGTTTTATATTTTTGAAGATTATCTTGCTTTATGTCTAACACTTATATTAAATTTCATTTGTTAAGCATATCTTAAATCCCAATTTACTTTCTTCCCCCCACTGTTCTATGAATTATTTCTGTTCTCCTAGGTCAGTCTTTTCTCCTTTTCACTTCGGTCCTTTTTCTGCCATAGTAGTAGTGAAAGTCACTCAGTTCTGTCCGACTCTTTGCAACCCCATGGACTATACAGTTCATGGAATTCTCCAGGCAAGAATACTGGGGTGGGTAGCCGTTCCCTTCTTCAGGGGATCTTCCCAACCTCGGGATTGAACCCAGGTCTCCTGCATTGCAGGCAGATTCTTTACCATCTAAGCCACCAGGGAAGCCCAAGAATACTGGACTGGGTAGCCTATCGCTTCTCCAGCAGATCTTTCCAACCCAGGGTCTCCTGCATTGCAGGTGGATTCTTTACCAGCTGAGCTACCAGGGAAGCCCTTTTCTGTCATAGGTGTTCCTTAAAGGTCTATTTGATCCTGGTGTGTTTATTCTAAGAATAAGGCAGAAGAGAAAGCTGCATGTGAGCTCTCTGTGCTTTTAGTCCATTGTGGGGTACATGGTAGGGTTCTGGCCAGCACTCTGGGACCCTTAAATGTCACAGTGTGGAGGAATTTGCACTGTAGTGTTAACTTCTGCACTAGTTGCTTGAACAGTTTATTCCATTTTGGGGGAGAGAAATATTCCTTCTTTCTTTGCCCAAGGGTAAATGCCTTGGCTCCCAGATAATCTTTGCAGAGGCATGAGGTGGGATGTGACTTCTCCATTTGGAATTTTCAGTGAGTCCTCGTTTTCTTTTCAACATCCTCAAGTACTCCATCCTGCTTGTTTCCAGAGTTCTCTGAGCGTGTGCAGGGCGGATGGGCTCCTTGCTAGCCTGAGCTTCTTCTGCATGTTCACTAAGCTGTGGCTTCTTTCAGTGTATTTTATTGGTTGCCGCTTCTCTGTCCTCTTTCTGTCTTCTACAGCTGTGTTGAAATCTTTATCTCTTATAACCCACCCCTGTTCTCTTTATGGCTGTAGATGTATACTTAAAAAAATTCCCCATTTTAAGGAGGTCTCAGAAAGGAGAGGAGGTAAAATGAGTGCTCAGCTTCCCATTTTCAACTGAAAGTCTAGTGTGATACTGTTTTCACATAGCAGTGTTGTTAATTTCCAATCAAGCACAGGTATTAATTTATATTATTGATGCATATTATAGAGGAAGGATAGTGATGTTAGTAAGTTCAATGTTTTTGTGTATTTTTAACTTTTGGAGCATTGATTTTGGTATGTTGTTATAGTAATATTGTAAAATAACCCAGCAGAAACAAAGCTATGTGTTACTTANGAGTTTAAGAATAATGATCTCTTCAGGGCTCCAGTGGTGGTGAATGTGTATCAGTGCTAAAGGTCAGAGGAACAGGCTTGCTTTTTAGCGCCCAGATTTCCTGCTATACTAATACTTAGGAGCATTAAAAAAGATGACATGCAGGTATCTGCTACATATATTGCTAATACTGCCTATATTTATAGTGTGGACAAGTGATGAGGAATAATTATAATGAAGCGGTTTTAAACAGGTTCAGGAAGAATTAGCCATAAAGAAGATACTGCTGAGATGTGTATGAAAGCTCTGGAGTTGTCCCTTGTGATGTGCTTTGTCAGGCAGAACTAATTATCTGTGGATGATAAGAGAAAATATGGTGAAAAACAGCAGCCATTTCCCATAGCGGGAGTATCCATTTAAAACCCAACAACTCCCTGAACCATGAGATAATTGAAACAGTACCAAAGCTGGCATGAATAACAAGGCCCGCACTATCTTTCTTGGAAAGTGGTGGGGGCAGGCCGTGAAATTAACTTCAAACACATTTTTTAGAAAAATTAAATGTTATTTCAATTGATCAACATTATGCAGTTAGAATAAGAAGAGAATTATTAACTATACCCAAACTAAGGTTTTCTAACCAGAAACTTGGCTTAGCTTACTTTATCTTGTGGAAGTTTGCAGATGGCATGATCTGGTATGTCCTACTTTTCAGTTTTAGCATGAAAGCCAACTTTAAAGTTTTTTTGTTATGTCTTTGTCAACATATTCAGCAACCAAAACTAACACTTAAGAGTCTTCATGAATGTTTGTGCTAAGTTGAAAGAGAAATTTCCTAAGAAAACTTAATATTCTACCCAACATTCAGGTATAAGGAAGTTAATAAGGAAGTTATTTTTGTACTTGGATTCATTTATTAGCAGTCAAAAAAGATTTATAGCTGTGAATGCTGCCAATTCTGTCTCACGTTGTCCTGCTTCAACACCTCAGTTTTCCAGGACTAGGGCATTGCTTCAACAAGTCCTCAAGGACCCAACATCTTCCATGGGTCTTTTCTGCTAAGCTAAGACTGTGCCTTTCATCCTAGTACCAAAATGGATGCTCCACTGCAAGCATCACATCTGCCTCCTGCTCAGAAGGAAGGAGAGAAGGTCAAAAGGCAACAAGGTGGGGAAAGCCTGCAAAAGGTGACTGTGTCTAACTCTTGCCAACCCGCGGGTCGGACCTGGGTCTCCCACATTGCAGGCGGGTTCTTTACAGTCTGAGCCACCAGTTAAGCACTTTAACCAATACAGTGTATTAATGCATATATAAGGACTTTAGGAAGACGGTAACGGTGGCTCAGATGGTAAAGCGGCTGTCTACAATGCGGGAGACCTGGGTTCGATCCCTGGGTTGGGAAGATCCCCTGGAGAAGGAAATGGCACCCCACTGCAGTACTCTTGCCTGTAAAATCCCATGGACAGAGGAGCCTGATGGGCTACAGTCCATGGGGTCGCAAAGAGCCGGACACGACTGAGCGACTTCACTTTCACTTTCAATGACGACCCTATATGCAAGACAGCAAAAGAGACACAGAAGCAAAGAACAGACTTTGGGACTCTGTGGGAGAAGGCCAGGATGGCATGATTTGGGAGAAGAGCACTGAAACACGTTTATCACCATGTGTGAAACAGATCGCCAGCGCAAGCTCGACGCACGAAGCAGAGCGCTCATAGCCGGTGCTCGGAGACAACCCGGGGGCTTGGCGTGGGGAGGGGGTGGGAGGGAGTTCAGGGAAGGGGCACATGTACACCCACGGCAGATTCGTGTCACTATCTGGCCAAAACCACCACAACGTTGTAAAGAAATTAGCCTTCAATTAAAATAAATAAATTTAAATTAAATAAAAATTAAGAAAAACGAAAATCAGGGTTTGTTAGCAAAGAAGAGGAAAATAAATAAAATTAGGGCAATTGTAGTGTTTGCAAATATACAAATCTGTTACCCAGTGTTTAGATAAATAAAAGAGCAGGGTTTCTGTGTCTTTTAGAATTTTAAACTCCATTTGTGAGTGAATAGCATAGGAACTGCAATAGTAGCATTAATATGTGTTTATTCAGTGGTCTGAAAGTGGCAGAAAATTTGGGGGGGAGTAATTTTTTTTTAATTCAGCAAAATTGCTAAAAGCACTTTTGAGTCAAACATGCAATCAGACAGGGGAATAAAAGTAGATGTTGAGCTTTATCAATATGTTTTCTGTCTGTTTTATATCAATTAGCCATTACCAAGGATAATCACAAATTAGCTGTAAATGAAAAAGCTGGTAAGGTAGTAAATGAAACATGTTTGTTTATGAAACAAAAAGATAGGAAATTTCTAATGTGACTAATTATTAGAAAAAAATTAAGATTTTTCTGTAAATTTAAAATAATGATGAGATATGAGTAAGATTTTTTATGTGTTTTGTCTTAGAGTCTCATTATTTTGTTCCTGCTGAATTCCAAAAGAGGAACGTATATTACTGTGAACTGCATTGCTATTCATGTATTCCTTTCTTTTCCACTGCCTATCTCTGCATCTCTTCAAATAAGCAGCATNGTAAGATTTTTTATGTGTTTTGTCTTAGAGTCTCATTATTTTGTTCCTGCTGAATTCCAAAAGAGGAACGTATATTACTGTGAACTGCATTGCTATTCATGTATTCCTTTCTTTTCCACTGCCTATCTCTGCATCTCTTCAAATAAGCAGCATATTCTTTCAGGTTATAATGATACTGATAGTTTAAATGCAAACTGCAAGTAGCAATATAAAAACCTTCTTAAAATCAGTAGATTTCATGAATCACTAAATGGATTTTTTTCTAAAAATAAAAAAAAATATGTATGCTAAGAAAAGATTGAACTTAGAATATTTGCAAACAGTAATAATATTGGCATATTTAGGGAGTACAGTCACTAGAGTGTAAAATTGCTGATGATAACTAACATTATAATTAGAATACACTAGATAACATAATTTCATAAAACAAGTAGATCTTCAATTACCAGGTTCAGTTCAGTTGCTCAGTCGTGTACAACTGTTTGTGACCCCATGGACTGCAGCATGCCAGGCCTCCCTATCCTTCACTAACTTCCAGAGCTACTTCAAACCCATTTCCACAAAGTAAGTGATGCCATCCAACCATCTCATCCTCTGTGGTCCCCTTCTCCTCCTGCCTTCAATCCCTCCCAGCCTCAGGGTCTTTTCCAATGAGTCAGTTCTTCACATCAGGTAGCCAAAGGATTGGACCTTCAGCTTCAGCATCAGTCCTTCCAATGAACACCCAGGACTGATCTCCTTTAACATGGACTGGTTGGATCNAGAATACTGGGGTGGGTAGCCGTTCCCTTCTTCAGGGGATCTTCCCAACCTCGGGATTGAACCCAGGTCTCCTGCATTGCAGGCAGATTCTTTACCATCTAAGCCACCAGGGAAGCCCAAGAATACTGGACTGGGTAGCCTATCGCTTCTCCAGCAGATCTTTCCAACCCAGGGTCTCCTGCATTGCAGGTGGATTCTTTACCAGCTGAGCTACCAGGGAAGCCCTTTTCTGTCATAGGTGTTCCTTAAAGGTCTATTTGATCCTGGTGTGTTTATTCTAAGAATAAGGCAGAAGAGAAAGCTGCATGTGAGCTCTCTGTGCTTTTAGTCCATTGTGGGGTACATGGTAGGGTTCTGGCCAGCACTCTGGGACCCTTAAATGTCACAGTGTGGAGGAATTTGCACTGTAGTGTTAACTTCTGCACTAGTTGCTTGAACAGTTTATTCCATTTTGGGGGAGAGAAATATTCCTTCTTTCTTTGCCCAAGGGTAAATGCCTTGGCTCCCAGATAATCTTTGCAGAGGCATGAGGTGGGATGTGACTTCTCCATTTGGAATTTTCAGTGAGTCCTCGTTTTCTTTTCAACATCCTCAAGTACTCCATCCTGCTTGTTTCCAGAGTTCTCTGAGCGTGTGCAGGGCGGATGGGCTCCTTGCTAGCCTGAGCTTCTTCTGCATGTTCACTAAGCTGTGGCTTCTTTCAGTGTATTTTATTGGTTGCCGCTTCTCTGTCCTCTTTCTGTCTTCTACAGCTGTGTTGAAATCTTTATCTCTTATAACCCACCCCTGTTCTCTTTATGGCTGTAGATGTATACTTAAAAAAATTCCCCATTTTAAGGAGGTCTCAGAAAGGAGAGGAGGTAAAATGAGTGCTCAGCTTCCCATTTTCAACTGAAAGTCTAGTGTGATACCGTTTTCACATAGCAGTGTTGTTAATTTCCAATCAAGCACAGGTATTAATTTATATTATTGATGCATATTATAGAGGAAGGATAGTGATGTTAGTAAGTTCAATGTTTTTGTGTATTTTTAACTTTTGGAGCATTGATTTTGGTATGTTGTTATAGTAATATTGTAAAATAACCCAGCAGAAACAAAGCTATGTGTTACTTATTTAGAGTTCTTTCAAACCTTATCAAATCAGTTACTCTGTTTAGTAGTAGATTTAATGTATTTGAGACCACTATATATAATTTCAGATTTGCTTATCAATTCAATACTTTCAGCTTTTTAGAAATTGTTTTGGTTATATATATTACTACAGAATCACTTAAGTAAAATGTTCTTTAAATGCAAAATCTCTTTTAATTATTGAGATAATTTCCTTGACATGAGAACATATATAATTCTGTGAGTCTCGGCTTTGCTTTGTGGGGTGTTCTTGGAGTATCTTACGACTGGGACCTTCTAGGGTCCCTGGCATTTTGCTTAGCTATAAACTATAAGCAGATGGAACTTTACCACTCCTTGCCATTTTTTTGTTTTTTACTTGGCAAGTGTTTTAAAAAAGGCCTCAAAGGAAAAGGGTGAGTAGCTTTTAAATAGCAGAATTCAAAAAATCAGCTAATTTATTTGGCATACTTACTTTGGAGGAAAGTGGTCTTTCACTTTGCCTCCTGGTGATTTCTTATTAATGTGTTGGTATTGTGGGGTGAATGTTAAGAGAGATTGTTATGTTCTATACTCTTTTATTTTAAATCTTCCTAATGAGAAAAATATTTTGATCAATGTATATTTATGGAGACTTCCCCGGTGGTCCAGGGGTTAAAACTCTGCACTTCTACTGTAAGGGAAGTTTGCAGGTTTGATCCCTGTTTGGGGAACTAAGATCCCGCTTGCTTTGCATTGTGGCCAATAAATAAATATTTTAAAATACATATATTTACTGGAGGTAATGTGGATTGGCTTGGTAGAACATTGCTGTAGGATTTCATCCCTTTAGAGCATGTTGTATACTTACTAGAAAGACATCCCAATTTGACATTTTTCTTCATGGCTGCCTAGGAGTGGCATCTAAGTTAAGTGTTAATAAGGAAGGTGATAGTCTTTTGTTGGGGAATTGCACATATTAACAGTTGTAAATTCCTTAACCAGGATTTAAGTCGACTCTCACTGATCTTAAACCTGTGTTGGTGGCATAGATTTCTCATTACTGGACATTTGCATTTATTATAGTTAGTGAGCCACAGGTTGACTTCTCAGAATTACTGACCTCTCTTTATCTCACTGTTTCCCTCTGTTTGTGTTCCAGGTTGGTGTTGTTAATTAAGCTGGCTGGTACTGTCGTGGCTTCCTTCGTTCTCTGCTGGCTGCCATTCTTCACAGAAAGGGAACAAACTTTGCAAGTTCTAAGAAGACTCTTTCCAGTTGATCGTGGGTTATTTGAGGCATGTTTAAAGACTTCTCTCACTCCTTTCTGTTACTGGCCTTTCTCTGTGACCTTTGGGGATTTCATGTAGAAGACTCACAAGGAACAGTGACTTCACCTGCTCTCTTCTGCAGTCATCCTTGCCAGTTATTTAATCTGGTGCACAACCTCTAGCTCAGCTGGCATGTTCTAGTACATTACATGAGTAGGTAGTATTTATGCCTCCATGAGAGGCATATAATTCAGTTATACATTTTTCTAATGAAATAGAGTCCATAATGAAAGACAGCATGAAAAGTTGCAGCTACAAAGTTAACAGTTTTGTGATTTTTTGGGGGGGGAGGGGGTTATATTCTCTTTTTAGTCCTAGGAAATTATTTATTAAACTAATAATCATGTTTGCTTCAGAAAGATCTCATAATTCCTTATGAGATATATAACCTTCATCCATAGTAATTTTTAATGAGAATCATTCATTTCATTCCATTTAATGCTAGCTTAATCACTGTTGTTAAACTTTTATTGCATGGATAATTTGATTTAGAGTCAGTAATTAAATTAAACAAACCATTTTTCTGAAACAGAAATGTCTTTTAATAAAGTTAGAGACAACATATTTATAGATAATTTGCTTTTGAATAAACATTTCTTTTAAAAAGAATTAGACAAGCATATGTATCTTTCTAATTTTTGAATGTATAAAATTCTATAGAATATCTTTCAGTCAGTCTGTGGGAAGATGGAAGAGAAAGAGACTAAGAGAATTTGGTGTTGTGAAGGAACAGAAATGTATGCCTTGTATGTCACTTGGGATAATGATGGTGACCATACTGATAATCATAAACAGTCACTATTGCCATCCCCACCACTTACTAGGTACCAGACACTTCACATGTAATTTTATTTGATCCTTAGCCATAGCGATGAGATAGCTAAACCCATTCTTACAGATCAGAAAACTGAGGTCAGAGGTTCATATAGCTAGTGCATGGCAGAGCTGTAGTTTGAACTCAAGAATTGTGTTCTTAACTTCTTTATATATCCTCTAACCTTAACACTTATATAAAGAAAAGTTTAATTCTCCATGTAAGCTGCCTGGTTATTTGCCTTTCCTTCTATTTCAGAAATTGTGTTTATCATGGTAATTATAAAAATGAGTGTCATGCATTTTTATGGTGGTGTTGGTCACCTTCATTCACTTGTTGCCCTCAAAGTCTGAAGATCAGTTTCACTGGCCCAACAGAGGGAAGTAGGATGGTACAGTTGTCGGTGATAGTTACTTTCTTGATGTGATGCCTGCATAGCTGTGAATTAAGTAGCTTTGCAGAGGATGGGTTTCATGATCAGAGAACTGCAGTTACAAGTATGATTTTGAAAGTGATTCTAGCACAGTGGCTAATGTCTTCAAACTTGTTGATTCATTAACAGTTGACTCTTACCATTGCTAGTAGCTAGTAGTCATTATCTTATCGTTGCTAGTAGGCATGTGGTAAATGGGTCAAACAACATGTATTCTACAAATCAGAATATAATTAGAATACAAAAAGGAAAGATTTCTTAGATAAATTCCCAAAGATGAAAAACAGTATTTAGGGATAATGGGCTGCTCCTTGAAAAATATTAAGTATTTTTTGGGAGCGTCTAAATTATGATTGACTAGTGATTTAGATCACCTCCCATGCAAAAAATGAAAGTTCCCATTGTTTGACTGTGTGTGTGTTCTTTGGAGAGTTTAATCAGCTTAGTTATGAAATTGTGAGCAAACACTTTCCATGACCCCAAAGTTTATCTCTTTAGAGATTTAGGACTTTGTGGAGTTTAATATTTCTTTTAATCATACTGGAAAGTAAAACTAACAAATTTCTTTTAAGGATAAAGTAGCCAATATTTGGTGCAGCTTCAGTGTCTTTCTCAAGATCAGGGATATTTTGCCACAGCACATCCAGATAATGATCAGGTAAGAGACATGAAGTTTGTATATAGTGTTTCATAAGCTACTCTTAAAGTATCATGGCAATACCTCACTTATCTGGCATCACAGGAGTAAGGTAATCTTCATTAGTGCTGCTGCTGCTAAGTCGCTTCAGTCATGTCCGACTCTGTGCAACCCCATGGATGGCAGCCCACTAAGCTCCTCTGTCCCTGGGATTCTCCAGGCAATACTGGAGTGGGTTGCCAGTTCCTTCACCAATGCATGCATGCATCCTAAGTCGCTTCAGTTGTGTCTGACTCTCTGCAGCCCCATGGACAGCAGCCTACCAGGTTCCTCTGTCCACGGGATTCTCTAAGCAAGAATACTGGAGTGGGTTGCCATTTCCTTCTCCACTTCACTAGTGAATAGTCCACATATGGTAGACTCACGCTGCTGTATAACAGAAGTCTTTTATTTGAAACATTTTATGTGAAAGTTATTGTTACTACTTCCCTCTTCCTTAAACAGAGTATACTAAACATGATTTAGTATACTTGAAGAGTCATGAGTTTCAGTGGCGTATCAGTCTGGGTGAGAAGTAAAATGAGGAGTAGGTCACTGTGTGTGTGTGTGTGTGTGTGTGAATTTATTATGAGGAATTGGCTTATACAACTGTGCGAGCTGGCTAAGCAAACTGGAAGTCCACAAGGCAGGCGTTCAGGAGAGGGTATCTGGGGAGGGAAGAGCTATACCAATCCCCCCCACCTCTTCCCCCTTTCC
>SJYV01044659.1:45289-155802 GCA_006410875.1 Neotragus pygmaeus
CATGTGGGCTTTCTCTAGTTGTGAAGAGCAGGGCTTCTCATGGCTTCTCACTAAGGTGGCTTCTCTTATTGCCGAACATGGGCTCTAGAGCACAGGTTCAGTAGTTGTGACGCAAGGGCTTTGTTGCTGTGCGGCTTGTGGAATCTTCTTGGACCAAAGACTGAACCTATGTCCGCTGCAATGGCAGGCAGATTCTTAACCGGTGGACCACCAGGGAAGTCCGCTAAGCCTTCTTTTAAAGGCTTCCAAGTGATTCAGGCCCAAGATAGCACCCTTTTGATTAACTTAAAATGAGTTGAGAAGGGACTTTAATTAACCTGCAGATCTCTTTCCAGCAGCACCATCAATAGTGTTTGAATGACTGGGAGGTGTGTGTGTGTGCCGCCTGCCTCTTTCCTCCCGTTCTTTTGGAGAATATCCACTGTAGCCCACCTTAACAGGAAGCAGGCTAGTAAAGCTGACAGGCCACAGAGCTACCTCAAGTGGGAAAATCAGTTATTATTTTGCCTTTTAACTATTGTTTTCAGGGCTTAAAGGCTGTCTGCCTTGGTACTAAGTGGCCCCAACTGTGCTTCCTGCTGAGTTGTTTTTCCTCCTTGCCCATCAGTCATCACAAGGAGCAGCTCTGGCACCTTCCCACTCCCTTTCCAGCTTGTTCTTTCTGATTTGCCATGGGTTGAAAATCAGATAATCAACTTTTGTGAAATGAGGGCTAACGAGGTTCTCTTGTGAGTAAATACAGAATTGTTTCTTCATACCTAGTTTTATTTTCTTGTTTTCTTGTTGTTGTTCAGACACTAAGTCGTGTCTGACTCTGCGATCCCGTGGACTGCAGCACACCAGGCTTCCTTGTCCTTCACTCTCCTGAAGTTTTCTTAGTCATGTTCATTGAGTCCGTGATATTTGTTTTGAGTGTTTGCTGATTGACGTTTAGCTGTCTATCTTTGTCTTTCCCAGAATAGATACTAAAGACTAAAATAACATAAGCAATATTTAGTTCTACAGTGTTTTGTTCTGTATTATATAATCACATATATATTAAAGTGTGTACATATTTCAGTGTATGGATTTTATTTAAATGTTATTTGGTCTTGAATTTATTATTTAATACATAAAAAAACTTTAGAAATGAATTTAAGTTGATAAGTAATGCGAATGTTTCTTTGCTTTAGTTGTATACCTCTATAAAGAAAGTAAATGTTTGATTTTTGTTAATTTTTTAGCTTTTGTTTTACATTTTTGAGCCTGCTTCCTGCATGTATAAAATTGACACTTCATCCCTCTCCTAAAGGATTCAGATTTACTCTGGTAAGTTTCTCATTACTTTAGATAATTAATTCTTGCTGCAATTGATCTTTTAAAAATATAAGTAATTATATTCCTGCTTTGAACGGGATTTATTGGATTGAGATATAAGACATTCATTTATTTGGCAAACATTTACTGAGCATTTGACACACTTAGGTGCTGTTTTGGAGTAGGCTGAGCAATCAGAATCTTTCAGTTTAATTCAACAACTATTTAACTTCCTCATATTGGTCAGTAAGGGAATGCAAAGAATAAAACAGTGGCAATGGACATGTTAAAATTGTTATGCTTTAAAGCTGGGGTGTAAGTTCTGTCAGGTACAATGGAGTCTATGATAATGTGGGAAAAGGAGACATTACTTTGAGGGCAGATTTTAGACAGTTTCTTAAAGCAAGAGGGATTGGAGCCAAATTTTGACAACTGAGCAAGATTTGGACTAGGTGGTTAAGACAGGAGGAAGACCTTGAAGGTACAGATGTGGGAAAGGATAAGGAATCATGTGGGAACAACTGTTAGCCAGTGAGATTTCTGTGACTTATGTAGGGGCGTGTGTGTCGAGGTTAGGAGAGTATATAGGGAGAGAGAAGAGTCAGAAAGATCAAACTGTGTAAGACCTTGTATATTGGGTTGAATAATTTGGGGTTTGATTTGTGTGCAAGAGGAGCAAAAAAGATTTTGGAGGAAAGGGGATAGATCTCCCTTTAAGGAAGATGACTTATGTCAGTTGGAACATAGACTGGGTATACAGTCTACATTTTGGGTTTCTCTGAGTGGGTTTATAAATTCTTCCTGGTTGTTTTTCTGTGGTGTTTAAAATTGGTTCCATGTACCTTGGTCTATAAAATGACATTTAAAGACTATCTTTTTAAAATGTCAAAAAATTTAGTTTATGAAAATAGTCTTAGTGGACTTCTAAAGGGACAACGTTTTATTTTTTATTTTTCTAATTTTTGGCCATGCCACGAGGCTTGCAGGATCTCAGTTTCCCTACAAGATGGCAAACCCATACCCTCGGCTGTGAAAGTGTGAAGTCTTAACCATTGAACTGCCAGGGAATTCTCTAAAGGGACAACATTTTAGAAATTAGGGTTACAATTCTGGGACTGCCACTTATTTACATTGCATTCTAAAAGCAAGCCAGAGCAGAGCATATCAGTCAGGTATTTCAAAAGTGCCTATCAATTCCACAGTGCAAAAAGCAGTTTCATGTTCCTCTTTTTTTAAAAATTACCTTATTATTGATGATTTCTGTTGTTTGTTTCTGTGAATGAACTCTAAGCATAGTAAGTCATTTATAGTTAATGTTCTGTTGGATGTTTAGAAAAGGAGGATGAACTCTGAGCATAGTAAGTCATCCATAGTTAATACTCTGTTGGATGTTTAGAATAGGAGGGATGTGGTTAGTAATATTGTGATGTCTTCAGTAGGCCTAACTTGAAATATTTGCAAGCTTATGTAAAATTGTTATTCCATGCTAAATAACTATATATTTCATAGGTACTGAAATGAGATTTCAGAGTGTCGGTAACTGTAGCAATATTAGAGATGATTACTTTTAGGACTAAAAGCAGAAAAAAAATTTTTTTCTTTCTCTTTTCTAATTTTGTTTGTTGTGTTTTAATACCAACCATTGTGTTTAAAAAATTAAAAAACGTAGTGATTACTTTTGTTGATGTTTTAAATTCTTCTTGACTAGCTTTAAAAACATTTCCCATTATAATTTTAAAGTGTTTTCCTTTCAGTCTAGATTGAATTATTTCTTAATATAGGTCTATAATTGAGGCAATTGGTAGTATGAATACTAATAAATCTGTAGTGGCCAAGTGATTTTTACCTGTTATTTTCAAGACATATTTTTAAAGTGCCCAGTAGCGTGCCAGGTCCTCTCCTCAGTTCTGGCATGCCAATGAATGACAGCTGATTATCCCTGCTTTCTCAACTGGGGACACTCATGCTAGTTGGCACAAGGATAGTAAGTAAAATGAATCAGTTAATAGGAGAATATCTGGGCGTAGTGAAGACTATGAAGAAAGTAGTCTTATGTGAAAAGAGGGCTGGTGGGGTTTGGTTGGGGTAGCACTACTTTAGGTTGAATAAAAGAAGGCTTCTCTAGGAAAGTGACATTTGAGCCTTGAACTGAATGACTGGTCAGAAGTACCCAATTACAAGATGATCTGGGCTCTGACTTGATAAGAAGTAAATTTTTTTCCCTTAAGGCAAGAACACGTTTGGCATGTTCAAGACGTTAAAGGGACAAGTGTGAAATGACTGATGTGAAATGAGTGAGGGAGACATTAAGAAATAGATTAGAAGAGGAAGGCAGGACCCAGATTATGTAGAAGTTTAGATTTTAATTCTCAGTGTAATGGGAAGCTATTGGAAGATATTAACCAGGGAAATTACATGATCTGATATTGTGGCTAAAAGGAGAATGGATTATAGGGGACAAGAGCATTACCACTTAGGAGGTCATTGTGGTGGTCCAAGAGGAAGATGGGGGTGGCTAAGACCACTCCTTTGCCACCATCAGCAGGGTGGAATGGAAAGAAGTGGGGTGGATATTGTGTTAGGAGATGGTGTATGTAGAATTTGCTCATGGATTGGATGTGAAGCATGTACAAGATAGTGAGCCAGGTTTTTTGCTTGAGCAACTGGATTGGGTACATATAGAGAGATGTCTAATATGCAGAGTATAAACTCCTGAAGATAGAGTTAAGTTTTAATTTAAAACCCCAGATAGCAAATGATTACTTTATAAACACTGTATATATTTTATTGAAGTGCACATTTTAAAAACACTTAACTATATTTATTTTGTCACTTTCATATTTTGACCTTCTTGACTTCATACTTTTTAAATTGTCAGAGCTTCTAAGGGAGGATGAAGGTATGATTATTGTGTCTAAAGTATTTAGTAGTTATGTTTATTAATAACAGAGACTCAGTGAAATTGTTTTAGATGGTTAAGTATTACAATAGTTAATTTTCAAAATATTTTGATAATTAAATTTGAATAAAATATTATGCCTCTTACAATTGTACATAATTTTCCTTTTAGCTAGAAGCTATATTAAACTTTAAAATGTTACTGGAAATGATTTTAATCTGACTTATATTTAAGTTCCTATTGTAAGTTTTTGTATCTGATTTTCTGTCTTTTTCCTTAAAGGTTAGCTGTGCACTATCATTCTTTTTATTTTCTTTCCAAGTACATGAAAAGTCCATTCTTTTGGTATCATTGTAAGTAAAACGGTTTCAAGTATGTGTTTTATTGATTATTATGTGCTTATGATATATACATGAATCTAATACATATAATCATCTAAGTGCAAATCAAAACTATACAAATGTTACATAGTTGCATAAAATTATTTCATAAAATCATATATTTTTAGAATGATGACCTGTTACAATTTTACTTTTTTATACTTTAAACTGGTAAAATTTTATAGAATCATTTCTGACATACTTATTATTTCTTCCTGTTTTTTCATTTTGAATTTGCTAATAAAAATGGTCTTCTAAAGACGCTGTACTCTGGTTGTCCTCTTTGCCTTTTACATTTCATTCATTTCCGTTACTATTCAATAGCCTGGTTCTCTCTGTTAACCTCTTCAGGGGTTTTTTATATGTTGCCTCCTTTCTAGTTCTTCTGTCAAGACTTTTGTTTAGACTCTACTGGAATTCTCTAAATCTAGGAGCATTAGTTTTTTTTCGGATTTCATAGAAATTGGGTGGCAGTTGGGGGTATATTATCCCACTATTAAAATAATGCCCAGAACACTGTGAAATACTTGAATCCTATCCTGGCTCAGTCCCACCTGACTGTCCCACATCACCCTGTGTTTGCTATGTTCCTGTGAAAGATAACATGTATGAAATGACTAATGACTAGTGGAGGGAAGGATTGCTTTTATTAGGTGGTGCTTTGGACTAAAACCTCAGTGCAGAGCTTTAGAGTAAGCTGACCTATGGGGCAGGCTTCTTTCCTCTGAACAAAATAGCCTTGTACAATTGTAGACCGAGAGGGCAGAATAATTTCACCCCCCAAAGTCTAAACTTGAGTTAGATCTGAACCCTGTTGTGTAAGCCTCGGCTGACCCTACACAAATCCCAAGTGCCAGGGGATGAAATTATGGAGAGGTGCTGCTTTCAAACATGTATAATTTCCCCCAGGATTTCTACTCTGTAGAAATGTCTTTGATCCATGACCTGTAATCTGACCATTCAGGTTAGCGCGTGGTCCCTTAATTTCTGGGAGTTCAGACTCTACAACTGTATTTTGATTATTTATAACAGTAAGTGACTTGAATTTTGATCAGATATTTTAAAGTTAACATTAAAAGTTCTTCTTGATCTGGTTCCAGCTAATCTATCATCATTATTTTTTTTTTTAATTTTTTATTTTTTTTTACTTTATTTTACTTTACAATACTCTATTGGCTTTGCCATACATCGACATGAATCCACCACAGGTGTACATGAATATTTCATTCAATAAATATTTATTGAGGTCCTACTATTTGCCAGGTACTGTTCTGTGCACTTGGGATATATCTGTGAACAAAATGTTAACAGAATTGGTACTTTCTTAGGTTTGATTCTCAAGGACAGATACTAATAATTAAATAAAAATAAGAAATTAAAGTGTGTTAGAAGGTAATAAAGGATACATAAAAGAGATTAAGGGAAGCTGAGAGTTATTAGAGGTGGGGTAAAGGAGCAATTGCAGGTTGCAGTTTTATGAGGATGTTGAGGTAGACCTTGTTGAGATATTTCAGTGGACTGGAGATGAGGGTTAGCCCAGTGGATATCTGGGAGAGTAACATCCTAGACAGCCAGTGCCAAAGCCCTAAGATGGGAGTATGCCTGATATATTCAGGGAACAATAGAATGAGGTGATCAGTTGCATCAGATGCTGTTAATAGGTCAAATAAAATGAAGGTTAGTAATAGACTTGTACTGAAGTGGAAGTCACTGGTGACTTTGAAATGGCTAGTGTTGATAGAGTGATGCAGGGAAAAGCCTGATTAGAGTGGGTTTAAGACATAACGAGAAGAGAATTGAAGACAAGTATAGATCTTTTTTAAAAGATATATGAAAGTGAAAAGAAAGTCAAAGTGTTAGTTGCTCAGTCATGCCCAACTCTTTGTGATCCCATGGATTGTAGCCCACCAGGCTCCTCTGTCCATGGAATTCTCCAGGCAAGAATACTGCAGTGGGTTGCCATTCCCTTCTCCAGGGGATCTTCCCAACCTAGGCACTGAATCCTTGTCTCCTGCACTGCAGGCGGATTTTTTGCCCCAGGACAGTTACATACAGATGGTAAAATACACCATTAATACATTCACAGTGTTGCATAACCATCACCACTGTCTACTCACAGAATATTTTCCTCTCTCCAAAAAGGAAATCTTGTGCCCGTTAAGCAGTCATTCTCCATTCTCCCTTCCCTTAATGCTTGTAACCACTGATCTACTTTCTCTGTGAATTTGCTTATTTTGGATATTTCATATAAATGCAGTCATAAAATATGTGGCATTTTGTCAGACATCCTCTTTCACTTAGCATATTTTCAGAGTTCATCCCCGTTGTACCATGTATTAGGCCTTCATTCATTTTTGTGCCTGAATAATATTGCATGGATGAATATACTGCATTTTGTGTGTCCGTGCATCAGTTGATGGACATTTCGGGCTGTTTTCATCTTTTGGCTATTGGGAACAGTGCCACTTAGACACATATTTTCAGTTCTCTTGGATTTATACCTAGGAGTGGAATTTCTGGGTCTCACAGTAATTCTGTAAACTTACTGAGGAATCCACAAATTAATTTCCACATAAGTTATACCATTTTATATCACAACAGTAATATATGAGGGTTCTAATTTCTCTGCAACCTTGTCAGTATTTGTTATTGTCTGTTTTTGTTTTTGCCATCCCAGTAGGTATGGAATTACGGTATATCACTGTGGTTCTGATTTGCATTTCTTAATGACTAATAATGTTGAGCATCTTTTTGATGTCCTTGTTGGGCAATATGTGTATCTTCTTCAGAGAAATGCCTGTTATTTAAATCCTTTGCCCAGCTTTAAAGTGGTTGTTGATCTTTTTCTTGTTGAGTTTTAGAAGTTCTTTATATATTCTGGATATTAAACCTTTATCACATATATGATAAGCAGATATTTTTTTCCGTTCTTTGAATTTTCCCCTTCTTGATAATGTTCTTTCATGAACATTTTTAATTTTGATGAGATCCAATTTATCTTTTCCTTCATTGTGTTTGCTTTTGATGTTGTATCTTACAGATCATTGCCAAATCCAAGGTACTATTTATCCTCATATTTCTTCTAAGAATTACATTTAGATCTTTGATCCATTTTTGAGTTAATTTTTGTATATGGTATGGGACAGGTTTGCAGTTCTTTAAATGAGTTTTGCTGAAAAGGGGAGCAGAGAAATTCTGCAAAAACTGGCAGAGAAGTTGGGGACAAAGAGGTTTGTTATTTAAGATAGAAGAGATAATGCCAGAAGATGGTCAGTAGGAAGGGAACACTAGTGATACAGGAGAGATAAGAGTTTCAGGAGCAGTGTCCTTCAGAGAGGGAGCTGGAGTGGTATCTAGAGCGTAAATGGAAGGATTGGCTATGAACAGGTGCATGCGTGGTTCATCTTAATAAAAGAGCATGCTGTTGTCAGTACAGATGCTAAGGAAGAGAGCAAATGTGATGGTGATGTCTGTGAAAGTTCTCTTTTCATTGCTTCAAATTTCTTATTGAAATGGAAGGCAAAGTCATTAAGTCAGAGTAGGTTGGAAATGTTGGGAATATGAGAGAGGAGAAAGTGTGAACTATTTTTCTAAAGAGACAGAGAGTAGGAACAGACTAGGGAAATATTAAGTGATTGCTGGACACTTGAAAATCGTGTATTTTTTTGTAGACAGACAGTGTGTAAGTTGAAATTATTGAGTAATGACGGAAGTGATTCTTGAGGCTGGTGGATGATAACAAAGATGAAGAATAATCGGGAATAAAGCTTGACGACAGGAGATTCAAAGCTGGAGCTTGTTAGGGCAGGGAGAGGGAGAGCTGGTATGAAGTCAGGATGAAGATCAAGGAGGTTCTTTCTCTCCTCTGGGCCAAACTGTTTGAAGGTTGGGGAAACAAGAACAATAAAACAGGCACAACGGAGAAGGCAGAGGGGCAGCATTTTCTTCCTCGGGGAGAGGGAACCAGAATTTGTTTTGAACAAGATAGTGAAAGAGAGGTTGAGGATGTTGAGGATTTTGCTGCTTGATTATAAATATTAAGTACCTTGAAGCTAAGGGCTGAGTTCTGTCTTCTCACTGCATTCTTTTCAGAGCAATACTTGTACATAACCATTGTTGTTGTTCAGTTGCTAAGTGGTTTCCAACTCTTTGCAACCCCATGGACTGTAGCACGCCAGGCTTCCCTGTCCTTCACTGTCTCCTGGAGTTTGCCCAGACTCATGTCCATTGATTTGGTGGTGCCATCCAACTGTCTCATTCTCTGTTGTCCCCTTCTCTCAGTGGCTTAGATGGTAAAGAATCTGCCTGCACTGCAGGAGACCTGGGTTCAGTCCTGGGTTGGGAAAATCCCCTGTAGAAGGGAATGACTACCCACTCCAGTAATCTTGCTTAGAGAATTCCACGGACAGAGGAGCCTGGCAGGCCACAGTCCACGCGGTCACAAAGAGACACGACTGAGTGACTAACACTTTACATAATACATTTTCAGTAAATGAATATCAAGTGATTAAATAGCAAAGGATTCTGACCCATAAAGAGAAAATAATGTTTTATTGAAAGTGAAGTGGCTCAGTCGTGTCCAACTCTTTGCAACCCCATGGACTGTAGCCTACCATGCTCCTCTGTCCATGGGATTTTCCAGGCAAGAGTACTGGAGTGGGTTGCCATTTCCTTCTCCAGTGTTTATTGAGGCCCTACTAAATGCTTGTAATTAACAGAAATACATAGTGATTTTAAAAGCATCAAGCAATGAAAGTCCTGTAGTATTTTCTTTTAGTGCAGTAGTTTTCAGTCAGTTACAATCCCAGGCTTCATATCTCATATGCTAGTTGCCATGAGAAGTCATCCTTTGTAAGAAATGAGAATACAAAAACCTTTTAAAATAAGGAGACCCCTAATAATAACAACAAAATATAATTAACAACTACCATCACTAGTAAAGTTTTTTTTACTGCAAAATAAACACTAGATAATAACTTGGAAGAGTTCTTTCAACTACTCAGCAATCCAAGTTATTATTTCCATATATACATAAGAAAAAGGTTAATCATTTGTTCAAGGTCATAAGTTAAGTGTCAGGAATGAGGCTAGGGTTTAGGTCTTCTGACTAGCCCCCTTCTTCACGAACACTGCCACAGTTGAATCCAGAAGGTAATACTGACCAGGGGTGGTGCTCAGGGGGGTCCCCGATGTTGGACCTAGGACCCTAAGCAGCTCTTTAATAAAGCCAGTTGGTCCAGCTGTTGGTGTTATCTTCCTCTTCCTATACTGTTTCTCTTTTCATGTAGCCCTGTCCTCATTTTTTCCTTTTATTCTACCATTATCAATCCTTTATCATTTTTCTTTGCTTCCGTTGGCCTCTATTCAGTGGCCGATGATGATCCTGTCTTAGCTCTTAACTTAGCTGAGTATTAGGTCACACTGAAGAGCATAAAAAAGAAGTTTGAAAACTTTCATACCAAGTAGGATATTCATATTTACCAACTCGGATGGAATATATGGAAAAGCTAGTTTCTCTGAATGTTCAGTTGTTTATCCTTTCTTTAAGCTACTGTTTGTATGACAGAGGAAAAAAAATGTTTCATTAATGAAACTGGAAGAAGCAGTTTTCCAATTATTATGACGAGCTGACACCTTCTCTCTGTCTAGATTCACTTAGTTTGGGTTGATAGTTATTTTAAAAAATGAAATCAGTAGTCCCTATGGAGACCTTGCTGGCTGTGTTTTGTGTTTTTTTTAGCTATGTCAAAAATCAGATAAAATGTGTTCACATTTCTACATATAAGCATTGAAATTATATTCTCTAAAATACTTTTCTCTGTTATTTTAGACCAGTCTGCTTAGTTTTAAGTGAAATTCCTTTTATGTCTACTTGGTTTTTACTTGTGTCAACATTTAGGTGAGTCAAACCAATTTCCAATATAATGTGTTCAGTATAGTACTTATAAACTCATTTAAAACTTTTTTACAAAGTGATTGTGGTTTGAATTGACAATTCTCTTTTGATTTTTTTTTCCTGTATAGTATGCTACCTCTTCTATTAAAAGATGAACTCCTAATGCCTTCAGTTGTGACAGTGATGGCATTTTTTATAGCTTGTGCAACTTCCTTTTCAATATTTGAAAAGACTTCTGAAGAAGAACTGCAACTGAAATGTTTTTCCACTTCTGTTAGGAAGTATTTTACATGTTTTACATTTCTTCCCAGAATTATACAACAATTGGTAAGTTGTTTCTCTTTCTAGCATTTTTGCGATATAATTCCCATAAATTCACTCATAAAATCTACACATTTAAATCATGCAACTTGTGTTTTAAGTATGTACACAGAGTTTTACAACCATCACACTACCTAATTTTAGATTTCCGTCACCCCAAAAAGAAACCCTGTGCCCGTTAGCAGTCATTCTCCATTCCACCCCCACCTCACCTTGGACAGCCACTCGTCTACTTTTGGTCTCTCTAGATTTGCCTACGTTTCACATAAATGGAATGTATTAGTCCCTTAGGGCTCCTATAATAGAACATCATACCAGATAGCTTAAACAACAGAAATTTATTTTTTCACAATTCTGGAGGCTGGAAGGCCAAAATCAGTGTGACATCAGCATTGGTTTCTTCTGGTAAGGCCTGTCTTCCCGGTCTGTAGGTGACCTTGCTGTCTCCTCATGTGGCTTCTTGGTGTGTGTATCTGTGTAGACAGAGAATTCTTTGGTGTCTTTTCCTCTTAAGATGACATCAGTCCTATATTAAGTCCTATATTAAGGCCCCACCCTTATGATTTATTTAATCTTAATTTCGTCTCATCTCCAAATGCAGTCACATTGGGGCTTAGGGCCTCAACATATGAATTTTGTGGGGACGCACATTCTGTAACATGGAACCATACAAAACGTGGTCTCTGGTGACTGGTTTCTTTCACTTAGTGTGTTTTTAACTGTATTGTAGCATGCATCAATACTTCCTTTTTACTGCCAATTTCATTATATGGATATACCACATTTTATCTATCTAGTCTTCAGTAGATACACATTAGGTTGCTTCCACTTTTTGGCTATTATGAATAATGCTGCTGTGAAGATTTGTGTCTAAGTTTACTGGTGCACATGTGTTTCCATTTCCTTCAACTATATACCTAGGAGTGGTAAATCTGTGTTAACATTTTGAGAAACTGCCAAGCTATCTTCAGAGGGCTGCATGATTCTACATTCCCACCAGCAGTTTATGAGTGTTCCAGTTTCTCCACATCCTTGACAGCACTGGTTATTATCTTTTATTATAGCCACACCAACTGGATGTGAAGTGGTATCTCATCGTACTTTTTCCACTTCCCTAGTGACTAATAATGTTGAGTATTTTTAAAAATAATCTCTTTGGAGAAATGCCTATTCAAATCCTTTCCCTTTTTTGGCTGCATTGAGTGGCTTGTGGGATCTTCGCTTCCTGACAAGGGATTGAACCCAAGCTGTTGGCAGTGAAAGCATGGAATTCCATCAGGGAATTCCCATACATTACCCAGTTTTAATTCAGTTGTTTATGTATTTTTGAGTTCTCTATACATTCTGAATGCAGGTCTCTTAGTAAATTGCAAATATTTTCTCCCATTCTGTGGGTTGCTTTTTGACTTTCCTGATGGTATTATTTGTAGCATAAGAGTTTTCATTTTTATTAAGTCTAATAGAAGTTTCTTTTGTTGTTTGTGCTTTTGATGTCATACTTCAGAAACTGTGAATAACCAAAGGTCATAAAGATTTATTCTTATGTTTTCTTTAAGTGTTTTATAATTTTAGTTATCTTTAGGACACTGGTTCATTTTGAATTAATTTTTGTGAGGTTGAATTTGTGTGAGGTCGAAGTCCAACTTTATTCAGTTGTTCCAGCACTGATTGTATTGGCACCCTTGTAGAAAATCAACAGATCTTAAACATAATGCTTTATTTCTGGACTCTCAATTCTGTTTCACTGATCAGTATTATCTTTATGCTGTTTCCACACTGTCTTGATTACTGTGGTTTTTGTAGTTAGTTTTCAAAATTGAAAATGTGAGTCCTCCAATTTTGTTCATTTTCAGGATCATTTTAGCTGTTCTATGTCCGTTGTATTTCTGTATTTTTAGGATCAGCTCATTAATTTCTCTAAAACCCTAGCTGAGATTTTTATAGGGATTACTTTAAGTACATATTTAAATTTGTGGAGCATTATCATCAAGATTTAGTCTTCCAAACCTGTGAACATAGGATGTATTTCCGTTTATTTATTCTTGAACGTCCTTCAACAGTGCCTGAAGTTTGCAGTGTGCAGGCTTTGCACTTTTTTTGTTAAATTCATTTGTAACTATTTTATTCTTTATGACTTTTGTAAGTGGAATTGTTTTCTTAATTTCATTTTCATAATGTTCATTGGTACTGCATAAAAGTACAATTGATTTTTTAAATATTGAACTAGTATTTTTAGTGAATTCCTTATGATTGTCTATATACAAGATCATGTCATCTGTAAATTATGATAGTTTTATGTCTTCTCTGTAAATCTAGATGCCTTTCCTTTCTTTTCCTTGCCTAATTACCTGGCTGGTCAGCTCCAGTACAATTTACTGAACACATGTGACAAGTGTGGCCATCTTGTCTTCTTCCAGATTTTAGGGGGAAATCATCCAGTCTTTTAACGTTAACTATGAGGGTAGTTGTGGGGTTTTTATATATGGCCTTTATTTGGTTAGAAAGTTCTTTTCTATTCCTAGTTTTATTTTATCATTAAGAGGTGTTGGATTTTGTCCAATGCTTTTCCTGTGTCTAATGATATTATCGTGTTTTTTTCTCCTTTTATCAATATGGTATATTACATTGACTGATTTTTATATATTGAACTATCCTTGCATTCTTGGGATAAGTTCTACTTGATCATGGTGTATCTCTTATATGTCACTTTCTTGAGTTTGTCAGTATTTTGTAGAAGACTTTTGCACTTTATATTCATAAGGGATATTGGTCTATAGTTTTCTTTTTGGTGATATCTTTGTATCATTTTGGAATCAAGCTTAATGTTGCCTCATGGAATGAGTTAGGAAGGGGTTCTTTTTCTACCTTCTGGAAGAGCTGTGAAAGACTGGTATTAATTCTTCTAGAAACATTGGGTTTAATTCACCAGTGAAGCCATCCATTTCTGGATCTTTTCTTCATGGGATCTTAAAGATGACTGATTGAGGAGGGAGGGATAAAATAGGAGTATGGGATTAACAAACTACATAAAATAGGTAAGCAACAAGGGTTTTTCACTGTATAGCACAGGGAACNTGGAGTGGGTTGCCATTTCCTTTTCCATGAAAGTGAAAAGTGAAAGTGAAGTCACTCAGTCGTGTCTGACTCTAAGCAACCCCATGGACTGCAGCCTACCAGGCTCCTCCATCCATGGGATTTTCCAGGCAAGAGTACTGGAGTGGGTTGCCATTGCCTTCTCTGCCTAATGTAACGAGGGACCTCTTAATCTAGACTTCCTTATTATCTGCAGTCAGGCCACAGAATCTGAGGTGTCATTTTCTAAAGTAGGCAAAACTCTCGGAAAGCCCCAGAGCATGCATGATTCCTAGCAAAAGATCTATCTCTTTAAAAAAAAATATTACCACTGAGATTGTTCTTTCAGGACAGAAGGAAGAGAGGGAGGGAGGAAGGGCCAGAGAAGGGAATGGATAGAGGATAGATACCTTCCACTCCCTGGTGGTTTAGTCGCTGAGTCATGTCCGACTTGTTACCCCCACGGACTCTAACCTACCAGGTTCCTCTGTCTGCAGGCTTTCCCAGGCAGGAATACTGACTGCAGTGGGTTGCCATTTCCTTCTCCAGGGGAACTTCCCAAACCAGGGATCAAACTTGGGTCTCCTGCATTGCAGGCAGATTCTCTACTGACTGAGCCACCAGGGAAGCCCACTCCCTATCACTTAACTATTTTAGACTGAGCTGCAAGAATTCCTTTAAATAGATGCTACATAGTGTAAAAAAAAAAAAANAAAACTAACATAATATTGTACATCAACTATACTTCAATTTAAAAATATAATAATTTGTTGGCAAACAGTTGTTTATTTATTATATTCCCATACCATCCTTTTTTATTTTTATATACAGTAAGGAGTGATGTTACTTTTTCATTCTCAACTTGGGGAATTTGTACCTTCTCTTTTGTCCTTGGTCAGTCTAGCTAAAGTTTGGTGGTTTCATTGATAAATATTTTTATACAACCTACTTTTGGTTATTGATCTTCTCTGTTGTTTTTTTGTTTTCTGTGTCATTGATTTTGGTTCTAATTTTGTTATACCCTTTTCCATGTTTGGGTTTGGTTTACTCTAGTTTCTTAAGTTAGAAGTTGTTGATTTGAGACCCTTCTTCCATTTTTATATAGTTATTCAAACCCATATAAAACCCCCATTTAAAAGCAATATTCCATAAACTTTGAAATGTTTTTTAATTTAGTTAAAAATATAGTCCATTTCTTGTGATTGATTTTTTCTTTGGTTCATGAATTATTTAGGCATCTGTTGTTCAGTTTACAAATATTTGGGGATTTCCTTGACTACTTCCCATTTTTCTATTCCAATTCTAATGTATTTGAAGAACAGACTTTGTATTATTTCAGTATTTTCAAATCTATTGACTTTGTTATTTTCGCCTTCATTTTTGAAGGGTATTTTTGCTCTCTGAACATCATCCATCCTACTGTCTTGTGGCCTCCATATTTCCTAATGAGAAGTCAGATGTTAATCTTATTGAGGCTAGTTTATGTTTACAGTTTTAGGTACTTCTTAGATACCCAAGTAGAGATTTTAAGGAGAACTTGGATATATGAGCCTAGAGTTTAGGGGAGAGGTCCAGGCTGGAGACAGTAATTTGAGTCTACAGTATATAGCTAGTAATGAAAGTCATGTCCTTGGATGAGTGAGCTCACCAAAGGTGTGATTATAGATTGANAGATACCCAAGTAGAGATTTTAAGGAGAACTTGGATATATGAGCCTAGAGTTTAGGGGAGAGGTCCAGGCTGGAGACAGTAATTTGAGTCTACAGTATATAGCTAGTAATGAAAGTCATGTCCTTGGATGAGTGAGCTCACCAAAGGTGTGATTATAGATTGAGAAGGAACCAGCAAAGTTCTGAGAAAGATTAACTAGTGATGTGGGAGGAAACCAGGAGAGAATGTCATGGAAGCCAAGTGAAGGAAGGGTTTCAAGATATCAGTGATAGGTTATTTCGAATGCTGCTGAGAGATCCATTAAGGTAATAACTGACTACTGGGTTTAGTTTAGTGGAGGTCATTATAGATCTTTACCAAGGCAGTTTCATTGGAGAATGAAGTGAAAGCCTAATTGGTGTGGGTTCACTAATGAATGGGAGAATAGACACAGCAAGTTATAGGTTACTCTTTTAGTCTTTTTGGCATCTGTCTAGAATGATTACTGCATTACAGTTTTTTTAGGTCCCATCAGTTCTGTCATAATCTAGCCATTAAAGAATCTTTCAGGGTTCCGTTATGTCCCACTTTCATCATGAAAGTCATTGACTTCTGTTTCTCACTGCTTGTTTTCTACATTTACTTAAGCAGCTTCTGTGTCCTTGTCTCAAAGTCTATAACTATATTGTTCAATACAGTAGACATTGGACACATGTGGTTAAATTAAAAATTCAGCTCCTCAGTCACAGCAGGTTCATTTCAAATGCTCAGTAGCCATATATGGTTAGGAGTTACTTTTTAGGAATACACATTTAGAACATTTCTATCATTGCAGAGAGTTCTTTGGTATGGTACCTTGTGGTACGGTCTGAAAAAGGAAACTGGTGCAGTTACAATAAATGCAGTCAGTTATGTCTACTACTCATTTTGGCATTTAATGAGATGTGACTTTGTGATTTTATTTAACTAGTTCATGTAGTCCCCTAAATTGGAAGCTCTTTGAGGCCAGAGGACATTTTCTTTCATGTGTCCCACAGGCTCTACTATAGAACTAGCTCATTGAAAGTATTCAGTGAATATGAAATGCAATATTTCATTTGCTATGGAAAACTTCTTCATAGGTGAATTCTTAGCTTAACTTAGAATTGTATATCCCATAGACCCTTGGAGCATGCCATGAATTTAACTCTGACTAGCAATATTATCTATTCCAGGTACCTTTTTTTAGTGCTTGGGTGATAGGAAGTCTAAAGGGGTTCTCAGGCTTTGGCTACACATGGGGATCACTTGGAGAGCCTTCCCCAGAGATTCTAATTTAATTGGTCTGGGATGTGGTCTGAGAATTGAGATTTTTTTTAAAACCCCAAATGACTCTTACATACAAACTAGGTTGAGATCTATTAGTAGAGGAGATTGAACCCCCAGCTGTCCCCTTCATTTCTGCTCATTTACAACTATAAACCAATGTTACCAGTACATTGAACTGTTACTTTTTATACTATGCAGTAACACCTTTTCCCCCCCTTCTTGTAGTTTCTTACTTCAGTAATCACTATGATCCTTCTGACAATGATGACTGTCACACTGGATCCTCCTCAGAAACTACCGGACTTATTTTCTGTATTGGTGTGTTTTGTATCCTGCTTACATTTCCTATTCTTCTTGGTATACTTTAATATTATAATCATGTGGGATTCCAAAAATGGAAGAAGTCAGAAGAAAATCAACTAGCTATATCCCCGAAGAAATGTGAAAATGTTAGTGCCACAAGGTTTGTAAACTTTTTGCCATGTATAAATAAAAGAACCATTTTGAGAATCTTGGAAATAGGAAAGGAAATGATGAAAAGCTATTGTTGTCTACCCAAAATAAATCTATATGGCACCAAAGCAATGAAGGCTTTTATTTCCTAACTACTGAGTGACCAAGACATATTACAGTTTTATTATGTTCAGTTATTCACTTGGGAAAATAGAGAGGAATGTGTCTTAATCCCAGTGTTTACTTAAGAAATGTACTCTATAATTTGTTGTCTTAAAAAATTTGCAAATACATTGAGCTTAATGGGAGAGTTTAGTCCCTTATTTTTGAAGGAAATCACTAATTTTGGTATTCAGATTTAGTTTTTCTTATATTTTAGAATGTTCTAGAAATTATGTCTCAGGGATTAAATTTGTGATAATCTTTTAAATTACTATGAGAAGGCAATTTAAACTGTTTTAAGCTTGGACATGCCTTATTACCATGTGTAAACTTGAATTTTTTTAGAAAGGCGGAAAGACTAAATTGTGTTTTTATTTATAAGAACTCTGATTTATTTGAATGCCATTAAACAATGAATTTTCTTGAATTTCAGTGGTTTGAATGAAGTCTTTCATGACCATTGGCTCTAAACTTTCATTCTGTTTAAAGTTAAATGGCCTTATCCAGGGAGGGGTTCATCCTGTTCTTCTTTGTTATGACATGGTTCAAGGCTACCAATGCCATAGCATTGATCCATATCATACTTCGTATTAACCCAGCCCTATTAATACTGTATCACTCTATATTAGAAGAAGCACATCTTTACTATAGTATTCAATTGGTGAAAATAATTTCTAACCATGTAGTTTCTCATGTAAAGATATGTTTTCTGTAGTCTCTAATAAGAATAATCACTTCCCTACCAACTTATGTTTTTAATGAATATTATTTCTTTAATTAAAGATAGCCATTAAAGCATATTAACTAAGTGGTGGTATATTTTAAAACAATGCAAGTCAAACACATATACACACATGAGAGAATTTGGTTCTAGACATGGACAACTGATGCAACCAGGTATATGTTTTTAAGTCTGGCAAAGGAAGTACATTTAGACAAAGCAAAAAATCAAGAAGTATTTCTTTCTCAAAGCAAATGTGCATAAAGACTCAAAGGGTAGGTCAGCACAGAAAAAGCAGCCTTGAATCGCTGCCGAATCAGCAGGAACATCGCTGTCCATGGTCACCATCTATAATCACCATGCCCAAATGTCAGCATCTTGGCTGGCTGGTGTAGTCTTATTTTTTGTAATAGAATACTTGCATTTAATACAGGATGTTGATTTAAATCAACGATGAGGAAGTTCTAACTTCTAAATAGTTGAAACAGAAATATTATTTGAAAATGAAAGTATATATAAACAGTAAAATAGAATACACTTATGTTCAAGATATAAGTAAATTCTAAATAAGAATACACTTCTAGACTATTTAGTCATATGGAGTTATACTGTAGCTTTACTGGAGACTTGTAGCAATTATAAGTATCTCATGTCTATTAGAAACCAATTTAAGAAGAGTCCACTTTGAGCAATTAAGTACCAAAATAACAATAGGGATATTTTATTATAAAGATACTTAGCTTATATAAAAATTATTAAAGATGCCTCCCTTTATTCACTAATATACCTGTCAAAAAATGATGTTAGGAAAGTTATTTTCAAATTCTTTTAGGGAAAAGCTGTTTCTGAAAAATGGAGTTTTCTCTGTTGCCATAAACTTGTTTGAGTCTTAAAATAAAGAGAATACAGTGTATGTTCATGTATCAAATATGAGGCAACAGAAGTCATTTTGCCTTGAAGCCTTAGGGAGGGGAGAAAAATCCCCAATGTAGCATTCTGTCCAAATGATAAACCACAACTAAGTGAGTGAAACATTTACAAAAGTCAAGGCAGCCAAAGGAGCCTCTCTGTTCAATAGAAAGAGAGTAAGAGATGGATAGGATGTAACTAGATAATGGTTGGAGTAACACAATGGTTTCAAGTCTCAATTGCTCCTTCTGTTATGTTCATTGGAAGATCAGGGCCAAGTGTATCCCCCGCCTTTTGCCTTCCTCTCCCTACACTGCCTCCACATAAACATTAGTTTTGTGGGTGGATCTTTCTGCTTTGTCCTTCATGTGGCCTCCAAGGGTGATAAAGCGAGAGTCATCTGATCTACAATGAAAAGAACTGGGAAATGATTCTTAGCCGACCCAGCTGTTCTGAAAGGCAAAAGCTTGGTATATCAAGAGGTCAAACATACAGTAACTGATTTAATAGCATTAAGCACATAGCTACATAACTTGAATTACATATGAAACCAATCTTAGTTCTTAACCCTTCATTTCCTGACTAATGTAGGTGTCTTTATATGTTTTGTTTTACATTCTGAGGTTGGTTTTCAATGCTGGAACACAAACAAATTAACCTTTTTGGTATATTTTAGGCACTCTCTTATTATAAGGACTATATCACAAAGTATTCTTAATATTTAGCAGATTATCTTAAAAACCTTATTTAGATTGTCCCAATAAAATCACTAGTGAAGGCAATTAGTTTTATAAATTGAGTTACTATTTAGTTATTTCAATTAATAGTTTTAAAAAATAATTCATTTTCATTTTAAGAGGCAAATCTGCAATTTCTCTAAATGGAAAGTTGGTTTCAATTTGTTAAATTTTGTTTCACATTTTTCACATAGTATTTTTATTTTCATGATACAGTTAATTAAATGACATGGTAATACACAAATTTTGCCAAGGCTTAGGGTGAATACCAAGGGAATAGCATTTTCCCCCCTATGGAAATGGTTAAAGAAAGGTGCAGAAGTATGAAAAAGAAAAGTGCTATCAAGTTAGTGATATCACTTTCTGTGATTCACTCTTCCCCTTTATTTTGTGACAGCACAAATAGATGATACAAAACAACACTGTAGAAAATTAAAAATTTGATGCTTCAAAATGTGAGGGCATCACATATTGTCCCATGAGATGAGGTCTTTACTTTATATTCAGGAGATTCTTTGTAGTTCAGTTTAAAAACAACCTCACATTTAAATATCTACACTGAAAAATGCATTCCAGCATTTTATAAAAGATGTAAGAATTTTAAAACTTTGAAAATATTTTTTCTCAATAAGCATAGGCATAACTAGAATAAAAACTCATCTATGAAGTAGAAGCTAAACTTACAATTTTAAAAGCTTTTAAAAGAATCTAATTAGTACAAATCTAGGGCTTTAAATTGGAAAATCAGGACCTACTTCCACTTACTATTAGGTTTAATCTGAGTTTTAAGATATATAGCTCTACAAAGGTGCCATTTTCATACAAGTTATAAGTCTATCCACAAATGATAAAAGTATACAGAAGTTATCAGATACAGAATATAAATCAAGATCCTCTTCTATATGTTGGCTTACTTTAAAGGGTCAAGAAGAAATGTATTATTTATGTTGAGATTATCTACTGGTGTGTGTAGAAAGTTTAAATTAGCTTCAAGAAATTTTATCTAGACACGCACCTGCCTATGCTATGATCTGGTATTCACTGCAGAGATTAATTACAAACATTTCTTCTGTTCCTTTAAATATGATCAGGCAGATACAGAAGTTGGCATTCATAGTGTGTTTCTTCTAAACGCCTGTGGGATATAAAAGGTGATTATTAAATCATTAAGAATTAGTTTCCAAATTAACATGCATCTCATACATGACTTGAGAAATGGCTTAAACACCCATTTACCATGTAATTTGGTACCTAATTTAGTTAGGTATTGGTAATACCTTATTTGCTTATTTTTGAATCTTCAAAATAATTGTCACAGGACACAAATAACTGTCAATATGACTACTCTGACATAGCACACTTCATTTTATGAAGATGGATTTGAGATACTTCTGAGAGAGTTCTAAAACTCCCACATGACCTAATGAAAACACCAAATCTTACATGCCTTTTGTCTATAAGCCTTCAGGGCGTTTCAGCAGGTGTTTCCTCCAACAGCTGCCCCCCAAAAAAGAGACAGTCTTTACTGGCATTCCTATTCAGGGTATGTCCCTCTGGGGACTCCTAGTGGTGACAGAAGTTCTTGTCTGTCTGGTTTTAGGATCCTTGTGAGATGAAGCCTTTAAACACCCAATGGCAACAGATGGCATGTGGACCCCTTCCTGAAATATCCCTTCCTTGTTTATACTGGCAGCTATGAATAAGTAATATATGGTGAGCCCCTAACCCACTCCAGTGTTTTTTTTTTTTTTTTCACTCCAGTGTTCTTGTGGGAGAATCCCAGGGACGGGGAGCCTGGTGGGCTTCCGTTTATGGGGTCGCACAGAGTCGGACACGACTGAAGCGACTTAGCAGCAGTAGCAGCATGATGGTCCACATATATTCTTCCTGTCCTACAAGAAGATAGTTTGCCAATTCATGTGAGTCTGGCAGAAGATTTTAAGCATTCCAGTGCTCCCCTAATATTCTTAAAGGTTATTGATACAGTTACCAGAACTAAAGCTAATATTGTGGAAGAAAGGAAGACTGCCATTTATTAAATAATTACTATGGGAAAGGTGGGCCTCCCCGGTGGCTCAGTGGTAAAGAATCCACCTGCAATGCAGAAGTTGTAGGCTCAATCCCTGGGCTGGGAAGATCTGGAGAAGGAAATGGCAACCCACTCCAATATTCTTGCCTGGAAAATCCCATGGACAGAGGAGTCTGATGCAAAGTCCATGGGGTTGCAAAAGAGTCAGACACAACTCAGTGACTAAACAACAGTGAATGGGAAAGGTAGTAATTAAGCTAATTATTTTTATTTAATTTTTACATTTTTGGCCACCCTGGAAGGCTTGCAGGATCTTAGTTCCCTGACAAGGGACTGAATCTAGGCCTTGGCAGTGAAAGCACCGAGTCTTAACCACTGGACTTCCAGGGAATTCTTCAAGCTGATTCTTGTATATAATCCACAAGGTAAATATCACCAGTCCCATTTTACAGTTAAGGTTTTGAGAAACCAAGTGCCTTGTTTAAGGCCACACAGCTAAGTAGGCAGTACTGGTGCTGGACATCTAACCCAAATCCCATTCTCTGCTACGATGCCAGGCCCTGCAAAGAAGCATCATCAGTTGATCATGGTTGCCAAGACAGCTATGTCGAGAAAGATTCTGAGGCCAGATTCAGGGTCCAGAAAAAATCAACACTTTGATCAATGTGATACATATCATAGCACAGGAGCAGGGAGCAGCAGGATGTCTGTTACCTCTACACGGCCATACTGGTTATAGAGATGAAGATCTCAGAACACAAATGAAAAGAAATTTAGATACCGTGATGTAGTTCATGAGCAATATTTTGACAGAATTCATTTTTCACATAGCAATTATGTTTTATTCTTTCTAAAACATATTTTAGATGGTTACTTCTTTAATAGTCTTCATGGGTTCATTTCTGCCTAAAGAATAAAGTCTGAACTTACTAGCCTGGTGATCATAACTGTCAATGATGTGTCTGGAACCTACTGTTCAGTTGCTCTGCTCTGCCTTTTCTGTTCACAGTGTTCTCTCTGCCCGGAATGTTTACACAGCCCATCAAAATTACCCATTTTTCAAATTCCAGCTTCCTACTAAAATACAAAGCTTCCATTACGAGGGCCTGGAGGGCCCTCTGTTAGAGATTATGCAGCGTGGAATAACTAGAACTGATTTTAAATCCTGAACCCTTAAATAATGACCTAATCACTCCATCTGTATTTCATGTATTTCCATACTGCTTACTCTTCATTTGTTACTTTGAGTAGGGAAGAATTTTTACATTCCTCAGTCTGAAGAGGAAGAAACATCTGTCAACTCTTCTTCCAGTAGCCCATGGAAAAGTGACAAATTTGACTGACTGACGTCCAGGATACCAGACCACGTTTTACAAGTCATATTCAGTCAGTATTCTCACACAGCACTCTTGTGCCCCACTATTTAGTTTCCCTTTCACTGTCTACTCTCAGATCCAGTGGGCCTTTGCTCTTCTTAATTTCATGTTGTAAGGAGAGCAGCCCATTCACTCTCTTTTCTGCAACCAAGCATACAAGGCAGGTCTGCAGTCTTTACTGTTATAGAGGCATATGGACATGGATCTATTTAAAGATGCAGCTTTCTCCTCAGGTCAGGAGAGCACCTAGGTTTTAAGATTTGCATTTAATATGGAAGAGAGGGAGGGCTTCCCTGATGGTTCAGCAGTAAAGAATTTGTCTGCAATGCAGAAGACGCAGGTTTGATCCCTGGGTCTGGAAGATCCCCTGGAGGAGGAAATGGCAACCCACTCCAGTATTTTTGCTTGAAAAATCCCATGAACAGAGGGAAACTGGTGGGCTACAGTCCATGGGGTCACAAAGTCAGACATGACTGAGCACTTCTGTCCAGCAGCATTTCTTCCATCTATGGGAGAGAGAAGTCTCCACTTCTGCCTTAGTCCACATTAATACTCCAAGCTTCTACCAGAGGGCCTGCCATATTGGATGTTATTAAGTCCTCCACTAATCAAGTTGATACTTTGATCCTCAATGGATTCATAATCTTTTTTTATACTTGGTATGGGCCAGAATCCTGGAAAGACGAGTCTGAACTTGTTATCACTTGCTTGCTTTATTTGATAACTTACATCCTCAGTTTGAATGCTAGATGGGCAGTATGCAAAGGGCTTTGTTTAAACTAAGCCTCACACTTTTGCTAACAAAATGATTTACATTGTTTCTAGAAGATTTATCAGCATCCCCTACAGTATTCCTAATTAACATTAGTCAAAATCATGCTTTCTCGGAGGCTTCCCTGGTGGCTCAGATGGTAAAGAATCTGCCTGCAAATGCAGGAGACTGGGTTCGATCCCTGGATCAGGAAGATCCCCTGGAGAAGGGAATGGCTACCCACTCCAGTATTCTTGTCTAGAGAATACCATGGACAGAGGAGCCTGGAGGACTACAGTTCATTGGGTTGCAAAGAATCAGACATGACTGAAAAACCAACACTTTGCTAGTCTTCATACCGTCTATATGGCCTATGGGTTGCTGTCTCCCTTATTCTGCTGCTGCTGAGTCGCTTCAGTCGTGTCCGACTCTGTGCGACCCCATAGACAGCAGCCCACCAGGCTCCTCTGTCCCCGGGATTCTCCAGGCAAGAACCCTGGAGTGGGTTGCCATTTCCTTCTCCAATGCATGAAAGTGAAAAGTGAAAGTGAAGTCGCTCAGTCGTGTCCTACCCTCAGCGACCCCACGGACTGCAGCCTTCCAGGCTCTTCCGTCGATGGCATTTTCCAGGCAAGAGTACTGGAGTGGGTTGCCATTGCCTTCTCCTCCCTTATTCTAACATTGTTTTATAAAGGCTTCACTTTTTAAAGGTTTTGAGAGTGAATTAATATGGGGTGCTTATGCTCACTGAACAAAATCGGTCAGGAGGAATAATTACTGTGGTGTAATAGGGCAGAAGCTGATGTGTAGACACGGAATTTGGTCACACAGTGGAGTTAGGGGTATCACGACTATCAGAGGTTTCTAGGGCATAGGACAAGGTCAGGAAGTTTAATATCCTCTCTTAGTTATACCAGTTGGGCAGCTGTGACAAATCCATAAAAGAAGAACATGGAAGAGAAGGATCTACGGAAGCCTAGTGTAAGGAAACTCATAAGCAGGTTTTGAAAGATTAGTAAAATTTTGATGATGGGGGAAAAGGTTATGTCAAGTAGAGGAGACAAGAACAAAAGTAAGGAAATGAGAAAGGGATGTTCTAAGGAATGTGTTCAGGAATGAATGGCAAATAATCTGGAGTAACTGAGACACACAAATTAGAAAGGTAAGTTGTGGTCAGATCAGGGAGAGTTCTAAACAATGGTATAAACTTGGATTTTACGACAAATATGGTGGAGTGATACTTTTGAAATCCTAGCAGGACATGCTGTAGGGAAACAAGAACAAAGAGCACAAAGGCAGGTTACAATGAGGATGCAAGTAATCTGGATGAGAGCTAATGAAGGAATAAACCAGTGCAGTGTACATGGAAAGGAGAAGTAATGTTCTGGGGATGTGGGGACAAAGAGACAGAATTGTAGTTTTCAGCTCTATCCCCGGACGAATGTAATCCCTAAAAAGGTACAATGAGGGACAATATTGGAGGGGGGAGGGTGAAGACAGTATATCTGGGGAATAATGTATAGCAGCTGAGATGGTTTATAGCTCAGGAGGAAGGTGACAAATAGATTTGGAAACCATATACACAAAGGTGAGAACAAAAGTCAAGGAATGGATGAGGTCATGAAGAAAGAGTCCAAGGTGAGTGAAAACAATATCAAAAGAACCTAGGGAGGACTTTCCTGGTGGGCCAATGGTTAAGAATCCACAAGCCAATGCAGGGGACACGGGCTCATTCCCTGGTCCAGAAAAATCCCACATGCTGTGGGGCAACTAAGCCCATGCATCACAACTACTGAGCCTGTGTACCTAGAGCCTGTGTTCCAAACGGAGAAGTCACCACAGTGAGAAGCCCACAGAGCACACCTAGAGAGCAGCCCCCACTCGCTGCAACTAGAGAAAACCTGGACGCAGCAATGAAGACCCAGTGCAGCATAAATAAATAAATAGGAATTTAAAAAAATCCAGGGAAATATCTACAAGGCAGTCAAATACATTCAACTGTTATTTCTCTGTAGGTTAACCTTAATTCTTTCAAGTCTTTCGAAAGTACTACTTGAAGACTCAGAAAAACACCCCTAACATATGATGATCTTTACGAGAATCCATGAACACAAAGCTATTCTCAGTATTCTTAACATTCCCCAATATCATTCATTAATGAGACTGTCCTATATTAAATGTGTATATTCATCTGCCAAATGTATAACTGTGAATATATATGTATGAAATGTGTATTTATGATCACCATCCAATAGTTTGATGGATTTCCATGGGTCAGAAATTTTATAAAACATTTAACCTTACAGTGAATGACTGTGTATTTGTATATATATTGTATACTTAATAGAATCTAAAACCTCTGACCAATTACGAAACCTGACATTCACTGATTACTACTGTGTAGTGGGCAATTAATTAGCACACTAATTAATGAATTAATATGCAATTATTAATCAACTCAGCACATTTCCAAATCCACTGACTTGTTATATCTTGTTTGGTCTGATGTGCCCTACAGAAACTATAACTTACCTGTCACTGTTAAGTTAGCTATTTTTACTCAATTAAGGGCCTTCTTTATACTCACTAAAAATATGCCCTCTTTGAAAGCTGGCAAGCTCAGCAGTGTTCTCTTTCAATTGGCCTCTAACTCACAGATCTTGTCAGAGTATTTTCCTATTATTTATAAGAATAGAGTAAACATAATTTTAATTAATGCATCAAAGCTCATGTCCCTATTTTCTTTACAGACAATACCAAATTTGATGTTACAATTAAAATGTTTTGAACTGAAAGAAAAACAGTGAAACATAACAAGGGTAACCTTAAATATAAAGGTGAAACTACCTAAGTTTAAAATGGTTTTAAGGAATTCACAGCTGTCAAGATCATATAATTCTGTATAAAGAAAAAAGATTATTTCCAGAAAACAGTGTAAAGTAAGTTGTCATAGTATATGATGCAGAATAAATGCTTAATCAAAATGAAATTAAAATAAAGAGCCTAAACATAAAGTTTTATTTTATATTATAAATAAAAGCTTTGGGGCTATAAATTCTTACATCCTACAGATTTGCCTGATTCTGTTTCAGAATGTACATTTAAAAATTTAGGATGAGAACTACCAAGAAACTAATTATTATAATGTGTGGTTATGTTTTATTATGATTACTCATCTTTTATGCTAGATTCTATAATCCTGAGAGCAGGACTATGTCTGTCTCATTAATTAGTGTATCCACAATGCTAGAACAGTGCCTGGCTCCTAGTAGGCATTCAGTAAATATTAAATGAATGAGGCATGTAAGGAAATAGCCATTTATACCTATTTGAAAAAATCTAGATAATTCCTTTAAAAAAATTCTTAGAGTGGCCATTCATTTTTGTTCATTCACTGAACATGTATTGTGGACCTTCCATCCAGGTTCAATACTACAGTATAGAGATAAGACTTTGCCTGTTTGCCAAGGAGAGAAGTCCAGAGAGCCATGTAACCAGACAATTACAATATACCACAACATGGTACACTTATAAACATTCAGGCAAGTGCTTCTAGAAAACTAGAAGATGAAGCAATTTATTTTTTACCTAGGTTATCTCGGGAGAGTTTCAAAGAATGTGATGTTGAAGGCTGACCTTACGGAGTGAGCAGGAGTTTGCTAGACGGAGAAGGAAGAAAGTGTAGTCCAGGTAGAAAGGGAGGTCACTGAGAAGCCTGGAGTCCTGAAAGAGAGATTCCAGAGGACTAAACCATATGGTATAAAGAGTGTGAAGGAAAAAGACCCTTTCTTCCTATGTGAAGTCTGAGGTAGAGGGAAAAAATCATCTACTATTTACTGATTGCCAAAGTCCTGCTTTTAACTATATAATTAATTATATGACACTATAAATATCTGCTTTATGAGTATGTAGAGGTGTTTAAAATATATAAACCATTTAGAGAATTTATCTAACACTTTGAGGAGCTTTTCTAACTACTTTAAGAGTTAAAGTGGAAAAAAAATGTTCATTTGTCAGGTGACATAAAACCAATTTCTACTAAATGTGCCAGAATAATTTTTCTCCACCTCAAGAACAGTTAGTCTTCGGTCTGTTCATTACTGTCTTTTTATAGTATTTTTATTTAATAAAACCTATTAAGACTACCATACAAATCTCTTTACTTATGCTTTTATCTTTTAACTGATCAATTTTTATATTGCTGACATCCCTTCTTCACCATTTGCTCATTTAAAAATTCATAGTATGTGAGATATGTCTCTGGAGAAAATGTCTATAAAATTTGTTACAGCTGGCAAATGTGTATGAGTCAGTGATAGCACATGACTAAATGCTTCACAGAAAATAAAATTTGTTTCTGTAGTAAGCAGAACTGTTTAAATGTTATTTATTTTTATGTTTCAAAGAAAATATATTGTGAAGTGCTGCATTGATTTAATACGCAACAATGTCTGTGTACACGCTGTAGAAGGAAAATTTATGAAACCTTTGCACAACTCCTTTAATTGAATTTTCCAAATCTCTCACCACACACAAATAATCAATATCTTCTGCAGAGAAAACCAGTCAGAATTATTACAGTCTTCCGTTTCAATTTTGTTGTCATCAGCACATACAGAGCACCTGGATATTTGTAATGTCTGATAGCAAGTTATTTACACTTCTTAAACACATAATTGCTATTAAGTGAGTTAAAATCTATGGTGTAAAAGTTTAACTGATTATTTAAAAGATAAAAGCACCATACTTTTAGTAATGTATAAAAAATTAAATCATAGGAGAAATTATTTAAAAAGCTTTGGAAAATAATAAACCAGTTTGTGTTTCCCTAAATCCTAGACACATCTCAAGTAAGCAGTTGAAATATAGCCCCCAAACAGTGATGAACAGTGTAAAGCACAAGCATTAACAGTAATAAGAGGAAAAGGTATGATCCACATACAACTGAATTCGTATAAAGAGCTGAGGACTACAGTTGTACATTAATGTGTATTTGTGTTACCAAAATTAACATCTCTACTTTTTAGCTATAAATAAACTAAGAATGTTAAAAGCATAGTGGAATTTTTGTTGTTTCTTCTAAAATTCGTGTCTAACTTCAAACCTGTGTTTTTAATCCTGGAGTATTTGTCTGAAAAAAGACACTGCTTCATGTTAAGCTATAACAGAAAAAAATAAAATGGAAGCAGTTTTCTAGGAGTAAAAGTATTTAGCTGATATGATGAATACTTTTTCAAGACTGAGTGGGGAAAGAACAACATATTTTTAAGTTAAAAAATACTTCAGTGGGTGGTTAGAATGAAAAGGCAATATCAAACTATTTGTATAGTCTTAAACAAGAAGAAGTTTAAAATTTGTCCTTTGGATCAAGAATTTGAAAACCTCAAAAATCCTAAAACCAAAATGAATTTTACAATGCAAGAAGACAGTAATTTAGTTAAAGAAAATCAAAACATTTATAGTTGGCATTTTTTTCTTTTTAAGGCCAGAGCTAGAAATTTTAAAATATTTAGTATTACAGACAGCTGAAACAATCAACTTTTTTGAACAATACAAAGTTCAGATGGTTACATTTCTTTTAAAATATGCATATTTCAACCTACACAATTATTCTCAAAACAGATAAAATATGTTTTGGACTGAAGCTAAGTGTCTAGATTTCACATCTTGGCAAATGCTCTACAATTTGCTTACATTCTTTTAAAAAACATTTTGTTTACTGGAAGTACTAGTCATGGACAAACAATGATGGTATTTTTTAATATCTCCAGAAAAAATGAAAATACTCAGTACCATATAATGCCACCTATTGTCTCAGGAATATTTGTAACAAGTTGTTTTATGCAGAGGCTGACTATGTAAAGTAAATAAATTTCATGCCTTCTCATGTGATGATAATGTGACAGTCCTTCTGTATCAACCCATTGAATGGTCATATGTTTTAAATCTTCAGCATAACAAATTAAAAATAATTTTGAAAATTCACATCCAGATATAACAGAAAAAAACCTTTCATTTTATTATTTTTCTAATAGTCATAAAAAGCCAATATTATTAAGGAAAGTGAAGACAGGCTTACTTTCTAAGTAACTGAAAAAAGAAAGAAGCCTTCTTTTGTTTAAGAAATCTGTATTCCATAAGGAGGTCTTCTTTATTCACACGCTTTATCAAGTCATTCCCTAAATTGCAAGGTCCAGTTTTGAAAATTATGAAAATCTCATTGTACCTTTTATTGTTAATGTGGATGTTTTAAATTTCCATGGAATAGGTTATACAAAGCCTTATAATGTGTCTCAGATGTCTATTTAAAACACCAGAGTCTTATCTTTACAATTATACTTCTCTGAGTATAATAAAAACTACAACTGCTGCTAAACAAATTAGCAGTAAAATGAAAAAAATTAATAGAACTAAAGGATTAATTCAAAGGCACAATGACAAAATAAATGCTGGAATTCTCCTGGTACTGTCTAACTATTCTAGGAAAATTTGACAAGAATCTGAAGGAAAAAAATCTGAAGGACATTCTGTGTTTGCTCTCATTTTTATTAATTACCTAATATAACAAATCTAAAACATATTAAAAACATATTAGCTGATTTTTATATAATTTCTAACTATATAATTTCTAATATTATGGAGATTCTCAGAACATTTTAAAATTTAAATAATTCTAGGTAATGGCATAGTAAAAGAAAACTAAAGGAGAAATTTCTGGAAAAAGCTGATGGCTATACCCCCAAATAAGAAATATGAAAAGCATATTAGTTTGGACTGTCAAAAAAACTAACAAAGTCCTATTAAAATGAATGTATGAATAGAAGGTGGTGAAAGTTAACTTGGCAAAGAAATTTACATATAATGTGCATGTGTTGGTGTGCATCATCTTTAACCAAAAAAAAAAAAAACAAAACCCACCAAAATTAAAAATATATATATACATTAGGAACTGGAGGAAAAAAATAGGGAAAAGCATTCTGTAAAATGCTTTTGAATTTTACCTCATATCCAAATTAGAAAAAAAAGCTTCAATCAATTTTCCAGACAATATAAAAAGATTAAAAACTAATGAAGATTTGAATACCTCAGTAAGTATAAAGAGTCAATGTAGCTCTTGCCAAGAAACAAAATGGAAAATGACTTCTATATTCTCATATATATAATATATATTACCATATAGTTTATATTATATAAATATTATATATTTAATGTATCTTAGCTCAGTTAGCTCAGTTTACATTTAAACCACAACAAATAACCAATGTTTATCAGAACCTTTAAAACATGATTTAGTGATACAATCTCCTCTATGCACGAAGAAACACTCAGCTTTCAGGGAAAACCTGGTAATGGACAAGTCAGTTTTAATGCCTAAAATACTAGAAAATAGATTTAAGGCTGATTCATGCAGAAACATACAAAGAATCCCTATGCACTGGATAACTGAAAGGAGGTGACTGTTTTAACACGTGAAAATAACTTTAATGTCTTAATACACATTTACAGAAGGAAATTACTACTTTGGAGAAATTTTTTCCCATTAATTATTAGCAGTGACAGTTCATCTATTTGTTCTATAATTTTCCCTTCCTCATTCTTCAAAACTGTTGGCAAAAGCCTAATGTAAAGCCCAATTCTAATTAGCTCTAGGAAATTAACAGATTTTAAAAAAATTACATCATTGCTATTGAATACATAAAAGAAAGATTTTCTCTAGTTGAGAAATAATAAATATTCCAATTTCCCATTATGATCCTCTAAAACTTGTCAAGTCAGTAGATATTAAAATCACTGAAAGCTAGTTACACATTATAATCAAGATACACTGCACTGTAGAGAAATGATAATCCTTTTCTAGGAAAGAGCTGCTTATATGCACCTAAATTCTATGGATCCTAATGGGAGGTAGCTGTCCAACCGAAGGGCCCAGGAAGCCTGCTCAGATATCTTCCCACATGAGTTCTGGAGGATTTTTTCCATGACTGCTACCCTGCCATGACCCAGTTGGCCTCTGGAACTGACCAGCAGGGAATCCCAGCTTTTCCTCCTACAAACTCATCGCTAACTTTGTTAAAGATCCTAAACACAGACTAAATTGGTTGAGTTATGTCTTGTGTTTGAACCTGAGAGCTGGGATGACTGGATGCTTTCATTTGTTTTAGGAAGACACAACACAGAAAAATACAAAGACCACACTTTTTGATGTTGAGACTGGTTTTCAATTGGAATCCCTGCTCCAACACTTAGGCAGCAGTATCTTTTGGCAAACTACTCAACATTTTATTGTGTCTTTGTTCCTTATCTATAATGACAATAACAGCTATCCTGCACGGTTGTTGTATACATCTGCTGATCCTAGTGTTGAGAACATAGTAATTATTAGTCCTCAACAAAGGGAAGTCACTGGTACTCAAAAATGGTAGACTAACACACGGCTACCCACTTCAAGGCCTACCTCCGTTTGCAGAGATTGCCAAATGGCATTCATGTCAGTTAATGTTAAAATGATCTCTCAGGTTGGTCTAGTGGCTTTAATATTTTATACTCTGTGATTATTTTGCTTACTAAGGTGTGAATGTGCATGTGCTATGGGAACTTAAAAAAGTCTCCTAATTTAGTTTCCCATAGTGTGAAATGCTCAGAGGTATAAGAGTTCACAGTAGGGCAAATGTTAAAAATCTCAGAACACTGCCTACAAAGTAATTTTTATGTTTTGTGTATCTTTCTATATCACCATTAAAATCTGCCATATATAATGCATTACTGCCCCATCTGTCTGTATTTTCAAAAAGAACTTTTAATAGAAGAAATAACTATAACTCTTAACCTAAAAACTGTATTTCAAAAGTACAACCATCAGGAAAATTGATTTTACTAGACATGATCTTCTGCTAAATGCAGTATAATGTTTTTCAAATGAGATTGGTGGTCTTTTAAAAGAATAACTAGAAAAGGGCTCGTGACAATTGGTTGAAATGGTAAAATGAGATGAAAGGATCTCTTTATACAATAAACTAAGAAATCTTTACCTTTGTTGGGAAGTCCTGAATTCTTCTTTTTAAATAGTTTTTGCTTTATTACATTAGTCACTAAAGGAAAAAAATTAATATGGAATATTAATCATTTCTCAATTTGGAAGAAACAACTTAAAAAAAATACATAATTTTATAAGTGAAAGTGAACCTGCTCAATCATGTCCGACTCTTTGTGACACCATGGACTGTAGCCTACCAGACTCCTTTGTCCATGGGATTTTCCAGGCAACAGTACAAAATGCAATACCTTATATATTATGTAAAGAATGAGAACTACATAAAATAAGCCTAATATGAGTTACCAAGGAACACTCTTTCCCTCACATTCAAGAAGAATCCCTGAAACAACACATCCTAGCAAAAGATATGTGGTTTTCAGTTCTAAGTTTACAAATAAGCAATAGAGAGAAACTCATTAAAAACTCATAAATTAGGGGTGGGAGGACAAAAAAAAAAAAACCCAAAAATTTCTCTTACTTAGTTCTTTTGTTTTCTGCATTTCTCTTTTAAAGACACATGACGTATAGGGGATACCAATGAGATTTTCAAGCTCTTTACTGCCCTTCAAAGCCTAAAAGGAAGGCATTTTAAATTAGTTAAGTTCTCTATAAATATAATACTACTGACAACTCTAGTGAAAATACAGTACACTGCTTCCTTTCTCTGAAAAACTTAAACTCTGTGATAATGAAATTTCACTTTTTCTAGTAGTTTAACTAAAGCCCTAAAATATATGAATAAAACCAACCTATTAACTACAAAGACAAAACATAATGATAAATTTACTTTTCAATGTGAAGTCAGGCATTACTAAAATATTATGGTTAATGTTCATGTAAGAATTTGTTATGAAAAGTAAAATGAATATATCTTCTGTAAACTCTTTCCAGGATTGGATCTCCTATTCTTTTTCTAATGGGGTAACAGAAGTATGAAAAATTATATGCCAAAAAAAGCAAACCTGTATACTACTTAAATTTTGCATTATTTCCATGAATTCTTCTGATGATTTTTCAACTTTAGATAGCAACATCATGAATCTGTGAATGAAAAAAAAAAAAAATTCAGTAAAATCAAGCAGTTGAACACGGCAAGTCATTTTCAAAGCTTTAATTCTTTTAAAAGAATTTTATATTGTTTTTATCATTTTCTTTGCATTAATCAAAGTGGTAAAAGATGTAAATGCTCCTCTTTCAGCGTTCACTCTTTTACAAACAATATATTTTACCATTCTATTCTTTGGCATTTCACTTTCTCATCACCACTGAGCAATGGGAAAGAAGAGATATATAGTTGGCTTGTCCTTTCTCCTTCATACCATTTTGAAAGAACAAATACACCACCATCACCTTATTTACTAGGCAGAAAGTGAAGAGGAAATAAAAAGCCTCTTGTTGAAAGTAAAAGAGGAGAGTGAAAAAGTTGGCTTAAAGCTCAACACTCAGAAAACTAAGATCATGGCATCTGGTTCCATCACTTCATGGGAACTAGATGGGGAAAAGGTGGAAACAGTGACAGACTTTATTTTGGGGGGCTCCAAAATCACCGCAGATGGTGACTGCAGCCATGAAATTAAAAGACACTTACTCCTTGGAAGAAAAGTTATGACCAAGCTAGATAGCTTATTCAAAAGCAGAGACATTACTTTGCCAACTATGGTTTTTCCAGTGGTCATGTATGGATGTGAGAGTTGGAGTGTGAAGAAAGCTGAGCGCCGAAGAATTGATGCTTTTGAACTGTGGTGTTGGAGAAGACTCTTGAGAGTCCCTTGGACTGCAAGGAGATCCAACCAGTCCATTCTAAAGGAGATCAGTCCTGGGTGTTCATTGGAAGGACTGATGCTAAAGCTGAANGGACAGACTGAGTGACTGAACTGAACTGAACTGATATATATAGAAGCAAATGGAAGTTGTAGAATGAAAAATACAGAAGTTAAAAATAGGGACTTCCCTGGTGGTCCAGTGGTTGCAAATCTGCCTGCCATTTCAGGGGATGCAGGTTCAATTCCTGGTCTGGGAGGATTCTGAATCCCTCAGAGCAACTGGGCCCATGTATCCCAACTACTGAAGCCTGCATGCCTAGAGGCTATGCTCTGCAACGAGAGAAGCGACTGCAGTGAGAAGCTTGTGAACCACAACTAGAGAAAGCAACAAAGACCCAGTACAGCCAAATAAATCAATAATTATTTATTTATTGTCATTGCTTTCTCCCAATAAATAAATAACCCCCCCCAAATTAATAGAGTGGGTGATTCAACTAAAGATTAGACACAGATGAAGAGAATATTAATGATGTGAAATATAGATCAGGAGAAGATACTAAGACATATGGAGTGCAAAAACCAGAAAATGCAGAAAAGAGCATAATAGGCATGTGGATCATGGTCTAAAATATGTGTTAGAGTCCTCGAATGGGTGAAAAAGGAGAATGGGGCAGAAGGAATATTTGAAGAGATAATGGCCAGTATTTTTCTCAAATTAACAAATGACATCAGCCACAACTTCAAGAAGTGCTATAAATTCCAGACAGGATAAATACAAGGCAAACTACACATAAGCACTTCACAGTAAAACTGTTGTAAATTAAAGACAAAGAAAATATTAAATGAAGCCTGAGAAAAAGAGATTATCTTCAAAAGAAAAACAGTAAAACTGGCATCTGATGTTTCATCTGAAATGAAGTAAGCTAGAAGACAGTGAAGTTAATAGTTTGTGAGTGCAGGTATAGTTAGTTTTATTGTGCTTTGCAGATACTGTGCTGTTTTTTTTTTTTTTTTTAATTGAAGTTTTGTGGCAACCTGGCATTGTCACATGATGGTTAATGTTTTTTATGAATAGCAATAAAGTATTTTTTAAATGTGCATTTTTTCAGATATAATGCTTTTGCATACTTAATAGACTGCAATATAGGATAACTTTTTAAATTTTTTATTTATTTTTAATTCGAGGATAATTGCTTTACAATATTGTGTTGGTTTCTGCCATACATCAACATGAATCGGCCATAGGATACATATGTCCCTTGTCTCTTGAACCTCCCTCCCAAAAGAAACCAAAAGATTCATGTGACTCGCTTTATTGCAGTAGTCTGGAACATAGCCTGCAATATCTCCGAGGTAGACTGTACTTCAAGCAAATAACTGCCAATTTAGAATTCTGTTTCCTCCAAAGATATCCTTGAAAGGAAAGGTGGTATGATACCAAAAGCACAAACAACAAAAGGAAAAAATAGGTTAATTGTACTTGGTCAAAATCGAAAGCTTTTGAAATGACACCACTGAGAAAGTGAAAAGGCAACTCATAAATTGGGAGAATATTTTGCAAACCATGTAGCCAATAAAGGACTTGTATGTATAATGTATAAGGGATACTTACAACCTAATAACAAAAAAGACAGCCCAAATTAAAAATGGGCCATGAATTTATATAGGCATTTCTCAGTAGAAGATATACAAATGACCCATAAACATATAAAAAGATGCTCACAATCATTTGCCATCAGGAAAATGCAAACAGAAACCATGAAATACCATGTCACGTTTATTACGATGGCTATCATCAAAAAGAAAACAAGTGCTGGTAAAGTCTGGAGAAACTGGAGCTCTCTTGCTTTGCTGGTGGGAACGTAAAATGGTGTAGCTGCTTTGGAAAACAGTCTACACATAGAGGTGCTGTGTGACTCAGCAGTTCTACTCCTAGACACACACCCAAAAGACATGAAAGTATATGTCTATATAAAAACTTGCACACAAATATTCATAGTAGTATTATTCATAATAGCCCCAAAGTGGAAACGACCCAGTGTCCATCACCTGATAAATGGATAAATCAAATGTGGTGTATCTGTGTAATAGAATATTACTTAGCAACGAAGGGAGTGAGGTGCTGATAAATGCTGTAACTCCAATACTTTGGCCACCTTATGCAAAGAGTTGACTCATTGGAAAAGACTCTGATGCTGGGAGGGATNTCACGAAGAGTCAGACAAGACTGAGTGACTTCACTTTCACTTTTCATTTTCATGCTTTGGAGAAGGAAATGGCAACCCACTCCAGTGTTCTTGCTTGGAGAATCCCAGGGATGGGAGAGCCTGGTGGGCTGCCATCTATGGGGTCACACAGAGTCAGACATGACTGAAGCGACTTAGCAGCAGTAGCAGCAGCAACCTTAAATCAGTACTCTGGCTACCTCATGCAAAGAGTTGACTCACTGGAAAAGACTCTGATGCTGGGAGGGATTGGGGGCAGGAGGAGAAGGGGACGACTGAGGATGAGATGGCTGGATGGCATCACTGACTTGATGGACGTGAGTCTGAGTGAACTCCAGGAGTTGGTGATGGACAGGGAGGCCTGGCGTGCTGCGATTCATGGGGTCGCAAAGAGTCGGACATGACTGAGCGACTGAACTGAACTGAACTGAACCTTAAATCAAACTATTCTCATGAAACAACCCACATCAAGAACTGAGACGAATACATCTTATGTGGAAGACTTGCCAGAAAAACACAACTAAGGACCTCCCTTCAGGTTGTAAGTACACAGTTGCACAGAATATCTCACTGCAGGAAGACTTTCTGAAAATGTAAAAGTTCTCCTTTTAGACCGTGATATTCCTTTATCTTGTTCTTAGTGAGCAAATACTCAACATGCCTTAAAATCTGACAAATTTCACTTCAGGTTTAGTAAACTGCTGAGTCAATAAAGATTATAATTTCTTTTGAATGATCATCACTTCATAATAGTAAAACGAATTCCAACAGTTCCTCAGTTTCTTTAATTGTGTAAAATAAATGAGAGTGCTCTTAGTTCATATAAGAAACCCACTGAGGATTCTTTAGTCCTTAATCAAAAAGGTGACCTTGCATACAGCTTAAGGAACACATGTTATGTATTATTTTATAGCTGGGCAAGGAGCTTACATACTAATTGAAAAGAAACTCTCTCTAATTGAAAGGAAAGATAGAAAGGATGGAGGGAAAGAAAGGAAAAGAGGAAAGGGACCATAGAAGGAGAAAAGGAAGGAAGATGCATCACACTAAAAGTCACTGTATAGAAGTGTGATTTCAAAGAGTTTGCCAGTGATCAAAACTAAAAGCATCATATACCATAATTGAAACTTCATGTGATCCTTTGTCCTAGAAGATATAGGGATGCTACTTGGTCATGGTTACCATGAGACCTTTCTAAAGGTCTCCCATGTAAAATACAAAGTGTGATACATAAATGATTATTTTCACGTATATCCATAGTAATCTNGGGATTGGGGGCAGGAGAAGGGGATGACAGAGGATGAGATGGCTGGATGGCATCACTGACTCAATGGACATACAAGTCTGAGTGAACTCTGGGAGCTGGTGATGGACAGGGAGGCCTGGTGTGCTGTGATTCATGGGGTCACAGAGTCGGATAAAACTGAGCGACTGAACTGAATTGAAGCCTATGAATCAGTGTTACCCAGTAATTTTTTTTAAATTAAAAAATAAGTTTTTTAGCTTAATATATTCCAATGTGACAAATACACCAAGGTACTCTTTTAAATTTGAAGGCAACGAAAGATATGTTTGGCCACATTCATGTGTCTATACTTTTAAAAGCTGCACAATATTGGACCTAGTAAAGATACCAAAGATGATTTAACAATTTCCTTATGGCTGCAACTTTAGTTTCTTTTCATTTTTTAAGATCTCACAGTTTGTATATGATAATCTATACCAGTGCAGTTTAACAGAAATATAATGCAAGCCATATATATGCTGCTGCTGCTGCTGCTAAGTCGCTTCAGTCGTGTCCGACTCTGTGCGACCCCACAGACAGCAGACCATTGGGCTCCGTCATCCCTGGGATTCTCCAAGCAAGAACACTGGAGTGGGTTGCCATTTCCTTCTCCAATGCATGAAAGTGAAAAGTGAAANCTTCAGTCGTGTCCGACTCTGTGCGACCCCACAGATAGCAGACCATTGGGCTCCGTCATCCCTGGGATTCTCCAAGCAAGAACACTGGAGTGGGTTGCCATTTCCTTCTCCAATGCATGAAAGTGAAAAGTGAAAGTGAAGTCGCTCAGTCGTGTCTGACTCAGCGACCCCATGGACTGCAGCCCACCAGGCTCCTCCATCCATGGGAGTTTCCAGGCAAGAGTACTGGAGTGGGATGCCATTGCCTTCTCTGGCCATATATATAATAAAAGATTTTCTGATAGCCACACTGAAAGTAAAAGAATTAGGTGAACTTAATTTTAATAATATATTTTATTTAGCTCAATATAGGAGAAGGCAATGGCACCCCACTCCAGTACTCTTGCCTGGAAAATCCCATGGATGGAGGAGCCTGGTGGGCTGCAGTCCATGGGGTCACTAAGTGTCCGACACGACTGAGCGGCTTCACTTTCACTTTTCACTTTCATACATTGGAGAAGGAAATGGCAACCCAGTCCAGTGTTCTTGCCTGGAGAATCCCAGGGACAGGGGAGCCTGGCGGGCTGCCGTCTATGGGGTCACACAGAGCCGGACACGACTGAAGTGTCTTAGCAGCAGCAAGTCAATATATCCAAAGCATTATCATTTCTTTTTTTTTTTTTTAAGAATATTCACATCTGCTTTATTCATATTAGTCACACAGTAGAAACAATACAAAGATCCAACAGGAGAATGGATAAACAAATTGTGGTATATCCATACAAGTGATTAGAATGAACTACTAACACAGCAACATGGAGAAACCACAAAGACATTGTGCGTGTGTCCTCAGTCATATCCAATTCTTTGTGACCCTCTGGACTGTAGCCCGCCAGGCTCCTCTGTCCATGGGATTCTCCAGGAAAGAATACTGGAGTGGGTTGCCAGGCCCTCCTCCAGGGGATCTTCCCAACCCACGGGTCAAATCTGCATCTCCTGAATCTCCTGCATTGCAGGCGGATTTTTTACCACTGAGCTAACGGGGTAGCCCCCACAAAGACATTATGTTATGTGATAGAAGACATACACACACAAGTCCCTTCTATATGACTCTCTTTACATGGAGCTTAACAACCAACAAAAGGAATGGATGGAGTTTAAAAAATACTACAGTGTGGAAACAAAACCATAATATAGTTATCTTCAGATCAGAAATAGGATAAAAACTGACCAGAAGGGGAAAGAGGAGGAAAACTTTTGGGGTACTGGAAAAGTTGTATTCTTGACCTGGGTGGTAGTCCCATGAGCATAGACACATATAAAAGTTCATAGAGCAATACACCTCTGATTAATGCACTGTACACACTTTATTGTATGTATGTACTCAGTGGCTCAGTTGTGTGACTCTTTGGGGCCCCATGGACTGTAGCCTGCCAGGCTCCTCTACCCACAGAATCTTCCAGGCAAGAATACTGGAGTAGGCTGCTATTTCTACTCCAGGAAATCTTCCCTACTCCAGGGAATCTTCCTGACCCCGGGATCAAACCCACATCCCTTGTGTCTCCTGCACTGGCAGGCGGATTCTTTACCACTAACACCACCTGGGAAGTCCCATGTTATATCTCAAAAATAAAATACAGTATTTTCGAAGCAGTGCTCTTCCTGGGCACATCTTTAAAGTACCTGATGTCTCTATATTGAGAATGCTGTAATTCCAGAAAAGCATAAAATCTCATCTTTGCTCCTTTCCTTTCTTTTAAGATTAGACCCCACTCTTTTTAGCCAAATTGAGCAATGATTAGTTACTTCCCAGTTTACAGAGTCAGATAATGAATCTAAGTCCCACACAGTGCAAATTTATGTGTTCCTAAGCATATTCAAAAGCAGAGACATTACTTTGCTGACTAAGGTCCGTCTAGTCAAGGCTATGGTTTTTCCAGTATTCATGTATGGATGTGAGAGTTGGACTGTGAAGAAGGCTGAGCGCCAAAGATTTGATGCTTTTCAACTGTGGTGATGGAGAAGACTCTTGAGAGTCCCTTGGACTGCAAGGAGATCCAACCAGTCCATTCTGAAGGAGATCAGCCCTGGGATTTCTTCGGAAGGAATAATGCTAAAGCTGAAACTCCAGTACTTTGGCCACCTCAAGCGAAGAGCTGACGCATTGGAAAAGACCCTGATGCTGGGAGGGATTGGAGGCAGGAAGAGAAGGGGACAACAGAAGATGAGATGGCTGGATGGCATCACTGACTCAATGAATGTGAATCTGAGTGAACTCCGGGAGTTGGTGATGGACAGGGAGGCCTGGCGTGCTGCAATTCATGGGGTCACAGAGTCGGACACAACTGGGCGACTGAAGTGAAGTGTCTGCGAGCTGTTGTCACGCCACTCCACACCCATCGGATCTTTCCAGTGAACAATCTTTCAGTCTTCACTTTATACTTTTCAAGTCAGAGGTCCTAATTTGCTTTCTACTGGTAAATGTCCAATTTGATATTATTCTCTTCAAGAACAGCATCTGACTTTGTCTTACACCTCACTGGCAGGGGCTACACAAATCCTTCTTCAACTGGTTTTTCAGATCCCTGTGTTTGTGTACTGAGGTTCACTCTTATTTTTCTGAAAGTGCTTCTGGAAGCTCCAGTCTTGGCTTCTACACTGTCACCTGCATCAAGGGTCGCGGTTGGTGGCCGTTGCGCCCGCCGGCTGAGTGATCTCTGCGGTGTCCACTGCTGGAGGAGGTAGTGGCAGCCCAGCCCTCGGCCTCCAGGCGTCTCCTCGCTCCTCGGCAGCGGCGGTCTCCGCTTTCCTTCCTCCCAGAGGGTGAGCCTCCTAACTCGCCCGCAGGTTCTGCCACCGTCCCTATGCCCACCCGAGTCAGAGCTGTCCTCTCTGCCCCTTTCCTGCTGCCCCGCGAGGCGCAGCGCTCCGCCCCCAGCCCGCCTATCCCCCCCACCAAAGTATTACTATTTCAACATGTAATCAATATTATCCATAAGATATTTTATACTTTTTTTTTCAAAATTCAGTGTATACTTTATACTCATAGGATATCGCATTTCAGAATAGTCACATTTGAAAAGCCACATGTGGCTGGCTAGTGACTATTGTTTCAGAGAGCACAAATCTGTCCTATCAATTTTTTGAGAAAAACTAGAAATTCCATTTAAATGCTTTTCAAAATTACATCAGCGTTATCCATTAACATGTGTGTGTGCTATAAAAATAAGACAAATGTGACATTAAATGTTCATACACAATGAATATGAACAGTATTTTTCAACTAAGTAAAATATGCATATAAGTATGTGAACAAAGAATGAAAAGAAAGTGATATGCAAAAGCTAAAAATTATGTGAACATAGTGGAACTCCAAGTGATATTTTTTTCCTTAAAATTTTCCTTCATTATTATATATTTTAAATTAGAAGTTGTCTGTCTGAGGTCCCAGCTGCTTACCACTAGAGCCTCCATATGAGAGACACTCCCTCCATATGAGACAGACTACCTCCATATGAGACACTTCCTCCATATGAGAGAGACTATCATAAAGGAATTCTGGCTCCTCCAATTAAGCTCCAAAAGCCTGAAGGAGCAAGAGGACTTCAGTGACTCCCACTCAAGGCTGGGAACCTCCAGCTTCCCCTACATTATTCCTAAGCCCACTAAGTCCCTCAGAAACACAAAGCTGAGGCAATTAAGCTCCTTTGCTATGAGAAGGAGTCCTAGGGGCTCTTTTGCTTGCATCCCTTTCCTGGGAGGATTGGAGTGGCAGAGTCTCTTCACACTGTCTTACATTCTTTAAGGAACTGATGCTGTTCCCTGTCTACCCCCAGGGAGTTATGTGGGAAGGGCTGACTCCTACAGTGTTGCCATCCTGAATGACTCCAAAGAGCTCTGTTCAGAAAGAGTGAGAAGTGAATGACACCCCCAAGAGCTGCGGTATGTAAGCATACCCAATGAACCTATTGGTAAATCTTTCTCCTAAGTTAAGACAGTTATCCAGCAGCTAAGCAACCTGTTCAACAGCCTTGGAGTTTTTGGACTGAGGATCAGTTCCCCAGGTATCAAGATATCCTTCACATGCCTAAACTTTCCTGCACTGCAGGACCAATTGGAGNAAGTTAAGACAGTTATCCAGCAGCTAAGCAACCTGTTCAACAGCCTTGGAGTTTTTGGACTGAGGATCAGTTCCCCAGGTATCAAGATATCCTTCACATGCCTAAACTTTCCTGCACTGCAGGACCAATTGGAGTAGTGGACATTCCATCACTCTCGTCATTTTTAATTTCCTTTCCTCTCCTCCTCATTATACTTCTCGCTAGGTGAAATTAATTCTTTTCCTCATCTCGATGGTAAGCAAATTCATGGAATGGCTTTTAAACTGTTATCCAACTGCTACATTTTGAGAAATTCAGAAAGTGTATTCTCCATTTCTACATCTTCTGACTCAGTGGACAAGACGTCATAATCTTTGGAGATAACGTGCTGAACAGCTTTTGCGAGAAGAATGTTTGCCACTGTCTTCATCCTAGACAAAATGGCAATATTTATATTTAATCTCATGTGCTGGAAGCTGAATTTTTATTGCCAGTAATAGCATTTTCTATATTTTCAAAGGATGGTTTCAACTATACTTTGCTGTCCTAAGACAGCATTATTGTTTGCTTTAATATTCTCTCTATGTCCCTTCACTAATTTAGTTGTTTTTGAAAACCAACAGTCTTTTATACCTGCCTACAGAATACATTTCTGTTACAAAGTTTCCAAGTTATTGTTGCCCCTTATTTCAAGTTGGTTAAGTGAAAGTATCATCAGTGGGTGCCATCATATTTTATAAAACACTATTCCTTTCTTCAAAGATTTACCTCTGGCTGGACTAAACTGGGTCAAACCCTTCATCTTACAATGACCACTGCAAACTATGCAGATGTTGATGGCTACTGCATCCAGATATCCAGTGACTGCTGCCTGTTTCATGACATCCTTACAATTTGATCAAATCCTATATTATGGCCAAATTCCACTGTTGTACAACTTGAGAAATATGAAATCTCGGTCTTCCTTGAATGAATCTTTTTTTGTTTCATCAGAGTAAAAATTCAGCAACATCTTTTTTTAGCAACTAGTATGATGGCACCCCACTCCAGTACTCTTGCCTGGAAAATCCCATGGATAGAGGAGCCTGGTAGGCTGTGATCCATAGGGTCGCGAAGAGTCAGACACGACTGAGCGACTTCACTTTCACCTTTCACTTTCATGCACTGGAGAAGGAATTGACAACCCACTCTAGTGTTCTTGCCCAGAGAATCCCAGGGACGGGGGAGCCACAGAGAGTCGGACATGACTGAAGTGACTTAGCAGCAGCAGCAGCACCAGTACTGTTTTTAAAAAGAAACTATGATCCAGTTGGTCTGGCAGAAGGGAAAGTTGTCCAAGTTTTGACATTTTTTGCCAGACTGCCTTTCCTCAGAGCAGATTCTTATGGTATGTTCACTATGAATATCCGTTTTTCTCTTGAGAAAGCCACATACCCCAAATTCAGGATTTTTGATGTATTTTCAAATTTGCCTAGAAAAGTCTCATTGTAAAATTCAGTTTTCTCATTTTCCCCAAAGAGAAAGTCTTATTATTCTGAATAACAACTGAAATTAGATGCTTTGCTCATAAAAAATACATGGAGGGATGTGTCCATTAATTATTCTTTAACTTTTTTCCATAGTGATTTCTTCAGTCCCAAGTAAGTGATACATAACTTTTAAGAGTATCATTCTGTTCCAATTCTGCTTTTTTCCCTATCTTGACTACTTTCAATTATTTTCCATTCTTAACTTCAAATTTAACTTTGTTATTTTCCTTTTCTCCATAAAGGTCCTCAGATATATTCTGAGGGAAGAACCAAAAGAACAAGGAGAAGTTATCCTTAAATTGGCGAGTGTAACTGAAAATTGATGATACATGTGATTAGCAAGCATTAACTCAGCTGCTGCTATGCCATCACAAATGTGGAAGGGAGGTCATCAATTTCTTTAAGATTCCCTGGCATGCAACCCATGGTGCCTACTATACTGACTGTGCAGGCAATGTGGATGTAGTGGAATAAGATGTGAAACCTCTAAAAGCCATAATGACCTGTAAAGATACTGATTTACCCTTTTCTGTAACTTCTGTTTGGCACCTTTCTTCCTCATTAGATCATAAGTTTCATGAAGGCAAGGACAGTGATTACCTTGTGTATGCTATAAACCAACTTACCTAGCATGGTGTCTGTAGTATGGTAGATATTACTTGATGGAACAATGGATAAAATATAAAAGACCTAGTCCAGTGAACATTCATTCCTAGATCCAAGTGAAATATGATTATCTTTCATTTTATTGTTCTTTTTCAGTTCAGTTCAGTCGCTCAGTCGTGTCCTACTCTTTGCAACCCCATGAATCGCAAAACACCAAGCCTCCCTGTCCAACAACTCCCACAGTTTACCCAAACTCATGTCCATCGAGTTGGTGATGCCATCCAGCCATCTCATCCTCTGTAATCCCCTTCTCCTCNATTGCTTTGGTTATTCGAGGTTTTTTGTATTTCCATACAAATGTTGAAATTATTTGTTCTAGTTCTCTGAAAAATACTGTTGGTAGCTTGATAGGGATTGCATTGAATCTATAGATTGCTTTGGGTATTATACTCATTTTCACTATATTGATTTTTCCAGTCCATGAACATGGTATATTTCTCCATCTATTTGTGTCCTCTTTGATTTCTTTCATCAGTGTTTTACAGTTTACTATATATATAGGTCGTTTCTTTAGGTAGATATATTCCTAAGTATTTTATTTCTTCCTGGTTCAGTTTTGGAAAGTTATACTTTTCTAGGAATTTGTCCATTTCTTTCAAGTTATCCATTTTATTGACATATAGTTGCTGATGGTAGTCTCTTATGATGCTTTGTATTTCTTTGCTGTCTGTTGTGATTTCTCCATTTTCTTTTCTAATTTTGTTGATTTGATTCTTCTCCCTTTGTTTTTTGTTGAGTCTGGCTAATGTTTTGTCTATTTTACTTGTTTTCTCAAAGGACCAGGTTTTAGCTTTGTTGATTTTTGCTGTGGTCTCTTCTGTTTCTTTTGCATTTATTTCTGTCCTAATTTTTATGATTTTTTTTCTTCTACTAACCCTGGGATTCTTCCTTTCCTAGTTGCTTTAGATGTAGAGTTAAGTTATTTATTTGAATTTTTTCTTGTTTCCTAAGGTAAGCCTTGAAACTTGCTATGAACCTTCTGATGAACCTTCCCCTTAGCACTGCTTTTACAGTGTCCCGTAGGTTTTGGGTTGTTGTGTTTTCATTTTCATTTGTTTCTCTGTATATTTTGATTTCTTTTTTATTTCTTCTGTGTCTATTATTTTTCTATTTGCCAATCATGATACAATGGTGTTAAGTGAGTAATAATTAAATAATCACAGTAGTAAAAGGTATTTATCAGTTTTCACAATAAATAGACATGAAATAAAATATAACTATACTTGCAAGCTACAATGGAAATATGATTAACCTAACAATATAAAATAATTACATACAATTTGAGGGGGTCAAGCAGAGTGATGTGGTAAGCTGAAAGTACACACACAGACATGTTTTCATTTGCTCGATCAATGTCTTTTGGTTGTGCTTCCCTGACAGCATTGTTGGTAAGAATCTATCTGCAATGCAGGAGACTCCAGTTTAATTCCTGGGTTGGGAAGATCCTCTGGAGAAGGAATAGGCTATCAACTCCAGTATTCTCAATTGGAGAATTCTATGGACCATATAGTCCATGGGGTCTATAAAGAGTCAGACATGACTGAGTGAGTTTCATTTTCACTACGATCCCATTATCTTTTCCTTAATTGCTTTGAGTTTATTTTCCATAGGTAGGTCTTTTCCTTCTCTTGTTTTCTGTCTAGAGAAGTTCCCTTAGCATTTGTTGTACAGCTGGTTTGGTGGTGCTGAATTCTTGTCTGGAATTCTGAATACTTGTCTGGAAAGCTTTTGATTTCTCCATCAAATCTGAAGAAGAGTCTTGCTGGGTAGGAAATTTTTGGTTGTAGGTTTTTTCCTTTCATCTCTTTAAATATATCATGCCATTCCCTTCTGGCTTGTAGAGTTTCCATTGAGAAAATAGCTGATAGCTCGATGGGAGTCTCTCGTATGTTATTTGTCATTTTTCCCTTGTTGCTTTTAATATTTTATCTCTGTCTTTAGTTTTTGTCAGTTTGATTCCTATGTGTTTGTTTCATTTGTTCTTTCTTGGATCTATCCTGCCTGGGACTCACTGTGCTTCCTGTACTTGTCTGACTATTTTCTTCTCCATGTTAGGGAAGTTCTCAGCTCTTATATCTTCAAATATTATCTGAGGTCCTTTCTCTGTTCTCCTTCTGAGATCCCTTTGATGTGGATGTTGGTTCATTTAATGTTGTCTCAGAGGCCTCTGTCTTCATTTATTTCCCGCCCCCCCATGTTCTGTGATAAGGTGGTGATTTCCACCATGCTGTCCTCCTGGTCACTTATCTGTTCTTCTGCCTCAGTTATTCTCCTGTGGATCCCTCCTAGTGTATTATTCATCTCTGTTTGTTCTTTAATTCTTGTAGGTCTTTGATAAACATTTCTTTCATTTTCTCAATCTTTGCCTCCATTCTTTTCCCAAGATCCTGAACCATCTTCACTATCATTATTCTGAATTCATTTTCTGAAATGTTGCCTATCTCCACTTTATTTCGTTGTTTTTCTTGGATTTTATCTTGTCCCTTCATCTGAGACATAGCTTTCTGTAATATGGCTTCTGTTTTAGTTGCTGTGGTTCTCACTTCTGTCTGCCCTCTGATGGAGGAGGCTACGAGGCTTGTATAAACTTCCTAATGAGAGGGACTGGTGGTAGGAAAAACCAGTTCTTGCTCTGGTGGACAGGGCCTTGCTCACTAGAGCTTTAATCCAAGTACCTGCTGATGAGTGAGGCTGCACTCCCTCCGATAGTTTTTTGCTCAAGGTGATCCAGCTGTATGTATGTGTTAGTCACTCAGTCTTGTCTGACTCTTTGTGACCCCATGGACTGTAGCCTGCCAGGCTTCTCTGTCCATGGAATTATCCATGCAAGAATACTGGAATGGGTTGCCATCTCCTTCTCCAGGGGACCTTCCTGACCCAGGGATCAAACCCAGGTCTCTTGCACTGCTGGCAGATTCTTTACCATCTGAGCTACCTGGTAAGCCCCAAAGTATCCGTAGCTCAAGACAATATTCTGGTTTCCTTTACATCTGAGCCCTTTACCTGAGGTTTGCTTCTGACAGGAGGAGGGACACCTTTTGCTGCCATGATGGGCCAGGCAGGCAGAGGAGTACAAAATGGGTACAGGCTGGTGTGTGTTCTTTTCTCATGTGTTGGGGAGATGATTCTGCTCTTGCCTAATGGTATCTAACCTCTCCATGAGCAATCGCAAGATATCAGTTGCCCTCAAGAAATGTCCTAGGCATGATCATTGATAAAGAATCCAATACATAGCAGAAGTTCAAGAAGCCAATTTTAAGAGGCACATTTCACTCACACCCCAGATCAAGTTCAAGGGAAGTTGTGATGCTCACCACCCTTGTAGGAGTCCACATTTATGAAGAAACACTGTGGGGAGACTCAATTAGTAGTTACCATGTCTTAGGTCCTCTGGATGACCTTCTTCCTCAGTGGCACCTCAGGTCCTGAGGAGATTGGGCCCCTGTCAGTGTGAACTGGACGTCCCATGGTCCCAAAGCTGAAACCCCAGTGGGTCCTGAGGAGACTCGGCTTCTGTTAGCATCAACTCGCCCTCGGGTTGTCTGGAAGCCCAGGCTGGCAGCAGGGACTCCCCCCGCACCGAGCATTCCACAAGCCAAAGCCCCAGTGGGTCCTGAGGACACTGGGCTCCAGTTGGCATGAACTGGATGCCACATGGTCCCAAAGCTGAAACCCCAGTATGGTTGGGCTAACGGCAACCTCCAAGAGGATTTATGCCAAGGGAGACCTTCCTAGACTGCTGCCAGCGTCCCTGCCCCTGTGGTGAGCCCCTGACATCCCACAGGAGATCTCCCAACGCTGGCAGGTGGTTTTGGTTCAGTCTTCTGTGAGGCCACTGCTCCTTTCTTCTGAGTCTTTGCATGAAAGGTTCTGTCTGTGCCCTCCAAGACTGGAGTTTCTGTTTCCCCCAGTTCTGTGGAAGTCTTGTAATCAAACCCACTGGCCTTCAAGGTAGTTTCCCGGGGATTTCCAGTCCCTTTGTTGGATCCCTAGACTGGGATGCCTGACACGGGGTTCAGAACCTTCACGATGGGAGATAACTTTTTTGCTATTATTGTTCTCCAGTTTGCGGGTCACCTACCTAGCAGGTATGGAATTTGATTTTATGGTGACTGTGTCCCTCCTACTGCCTCAACGTGGTTTCTTCCTTGTCTTTGGATGTGGGGTATCTTTTTTTGGTAGGTTCCAGTATCCTCTTGTTGATGGTTGTTGTGGGGAGAGAGCAAATTAGCCACGATGGCATGTTCAGGCTCTCTCACCCCACGTTTTGTAAACAATGGCTACGTAACAGCTGAGATCTGCATGAGCACTGCACATGTGTGTCATGAGGTACCCACTTGGTCACGGGCTACTTTGTGCTGTAAGGATATATGAGTTTCACCTAAAAAACAGCGGCATGTTGCTGCCACATCATGGTTGTGTCCACTGAGTCAGCTATGAGAGGAGAGAATATAGTGTCTCCTGCTACAGCTGTGTGTCAGCCAGGAGAGAATAAACTTGGGTCCAGTTCCTACAGCTCCTCAAATCTTCCAGCCTTTTACCTCACACTTTGCCTACCCTGGGTTCAGCAAACAATTGTTCAACAATCAATCAGCAATACAATTGTTTAACAACTAGTTGTGATTTTGGTGCTCTTGCAGGAGATGAGTGCATGTCCTTCTACTCCACCATGTTGAACCGGAAGCCTTGGTTTGTTTTTATTATTTTACAGTTACAGACAATCCTGCAATTAACACTTTCAAGGACCTAACTTTTTCCCCCTTTTTAATATTTCTTTGGGATAAATTTTTAGAGTTTAGAATACTAGTTCAAGTTATATGAGTATTTTCATAGCAAATTAAGATTCCATTAGGGCTGTAGCAATTTGTACTAATTTCTTTATTAGTCTGTATATTGTATATGTTGCCCAGTCTCCTGTTGCATTTTTATTTTAACCATTTTTGCTTATAAAAATTTTGCATTTCTGTGTAATTGAATCTGTCATTCTTCTCTCCTATTTTTATATTTATTCAATTCTTCAAGTGCTATCAACACTTTAAATTTATAACGAATTCTGCCTTTACACAAGCTCATCTGTGATTTCTCTAATATTTAGTTATTTGATATGTTCAGAGATTATTTGAATATGGTTATATATTTACTTTTTCCAAAATACTAATCTTAATCCAATATAATTTATTAAGTTTCTGCCATTTCCCACTTATTATCCAGCAGTATTTAAATAATCCCGCACTCATCTATGTCAACTTTAGGGCTTTCTATACTTTTCCGCTCATATGTTTTTCATTCATGCTTGAAGTATGATATTTTATAGTATGTTTCTATATCTTGTAGAGACTCTTATATTGTGTTATAATTTTTCTCAAACTATTCTTCTGAACCCTGAAAATCTTCACTTCAGTTTCACTTAATTTCTTTTCTTGGTCACACTGTGATGATCCCACCTCTTAAATAATGAACTCAAATCCCACTGAGCCTGGCTTTCTTTCTCTTTGCCTTTTCTTTTATTCCAAGTAATGCTGCTCTTTAAATTAATATCATTGGGATGTATCATCCTGTTTCCTAGTTCTATCAATGAGGCTGAGCAGAATGACTGATCATTTTACAACAGTACATCAACACTGCACTTTTCTCACCTTGTCTTTTCACCAAAGCTGTGTTGCCAAATCCCAACTTCAGAGGACCATCTGTCCATGTTCTTAGTTTTTCCTTCACTGCCTAGTACAGCTGGATTAAAACCAAGTGATGGTGAATTGATGTTGTGACAAAAGCTGTTACTAAGCATTTAGGATTTGTGCAAGGGTAATAGGAGACTCCGATGTAGGCAAAGCCTTGATAAAAGAAAATATGATGTGTTCTTACATACACAACTTTCTTGTGGTCAGTATTAAAAAATTCTAGAGCAGATTTTCAGAGATGTCAATTACTGATGAAGAGACTGTGTAGGGACACTGGGGACAAGACATGTGAGAACAAAGTTCCTTTTTTGAAAGTCAAATTAGTAAAATAGGAAACTCTAAAGGGAAAAATAGAAGGAAGGTGATAGACAGGCAGAGATAGTGAGGAGACTTGAAGATTCTTATCTCAGAAAGAAAAGATCTGCTAGAGTTTTTAATACATTATCTTTTCCAAACATGGCCAAAAAAAAGAAAAAAAGTTTCCTAATGTGATGACTACAACTTTCAAAAAAGGCAGCTGAACTCAGATAAGTTCAGTCAACTCATGGAAACTTCACTTGTGGCTGTGTGGCATGACACCCTGTTTTCCTCTCCACTAGCATTCTTTTGTGATGCTCTTGCAAGCATGTAGAAAAAGTGGCTCACAATATTTCCCTAGCTAGAGAAAGTTAAAGCTTGTTGAATGAACACATGGGTCTGATCTCCAAGTCCATAGATGGGCCTGCCTGCCTGCCACTTCTCTAGCCTGTGGGCATCACAGGCACCTCATTCCCTTCAGGCTGCCCTACAGGTCCAGGGTTCCTCATTTCAGGGCATACTCCTCCCTCTCACCCAACTGTTCAGGTTGGAGGCCCAGAGTTAGCTCTTTTTTATAGCATCCCCTGCTTCCCCTCGGCCCTGTGGTTCAAGCCATGGCCCCACTGGACTGGCCTCCCCACAGCACCTCTCACCTCCCTCCTGTCAATTTTATTTTCAAAATGTTCATTTCATCCCTACTGTTTAAAACTGAGTAATGTCTTTTTAGTGTGGGGGGAAGGAGGGCATAGGGTTCTAAGTCAGCTCACACAGCCCTGTGTGCTCTGGCCCCACAGCATCCTGTGGCCTCATCTGGATCACTGTCTCCTAATCACATGGCCATCACAGACTGGTCTTTTTGTGTGCCTCAGACCCACCACTGAGCTTCCTTCTAAGCTCAGATTGAGGGCATTTGAATAATGAATCATTCCCTCCACCCCATTCTACTTTTTCTCATGACACTTAGCATTTTCTAACTTTTTTTGGAACTCATTTGTGATGTTATTGGTTATGTCTGTCTTCCTGCTCAAAGTATAAGTTCCACCAGGACAGAGGCTATTGTCTATTTTACTCACTGCTACCTAGAGAAATGAAATACATACCAGTTACTTAACAAATAGTTGTTAAAGAAAGTGGTTCATTCATTTTAATTCACAACATACACATTAACAGAGGACATACCCACAAAACTACTAAGTAACATGTACCTATAAGATAACAGGGCATGTTCTGGGTGATAGATTCATGGTCAAACACTATCAGACTAATAAATAGTAAGTTTAATAGAAACTAAATAAAAAGCCCACCTGTGGGCTCAGAAGGTAAAAGAAAAATAAGATGTTGGGGTGAAATTACACAGTATAGGGATTCTGGAAACAAATTTTGAGAGTTGGGGGTTTTCTGTTGTGTGTTTTTTTTTTTCTATGGTGCATTTGTTATAATCAATGAACCAATGTTGATACATTACTATCAAGTAACGTCTATTGTTTGCATTAAGTTCTTCACTGTGTTGTATAGCTTTATGATTTTTTTAAAAATTTTATTGGAGTATAGTTGAATTACACTGTTGCATTTATTTCTGCTGTACAGCAAAGTGAACCCACTCTGTTTTAGATTATCTTCCTGTATACATCCTTAAGTATACTGAGTAGAATTCCTTGTGCTACACAGCAGATCCTTATTAGTTATCTACTTTTTACATAGTAGCATGTGTGTGTGTCAGAGCTTCCCTGGTGGCTCAATGGTAGAGAACTCCATGTGGGAGATATGGATTTCATCTCCAGGTCAGGAAGATCCCCTGGAGAAGGCAATGACAACTCACTCCTGTATTCTTTCCTGGGAAATTGCATGGACAGAGGAGCCTTGCAGGTGACTTAGCTACCAAATAACAATAAAAATATGTATGTGATAATTGCAATCCCCTGAGTTATCTTCCTGTCTTGCCATTTTGTAACACTGTACAGGAGACAATGACCAAACCATCCCTGAGAAAAAGAAATTCAAGAAGGGGAAGTGGTTGTCTGAGGAGGCTTACAAATAGCTGAGGAAAGAAGAGAAGCAAGGAGGAAAGGGAAAAACATACTCAACTGAACGCAGAATTCCAGAAAATAGCAGTGATATATAAGAAAGCCTTCTTAAGTAAATAATGAAAAGAAATAAAGGAAAACAATAAAATGGGAAAGACTAGCGATCTCTTCAAGAAAACTGGAAATAACAAGGGAACATTTCATGCAAAGATGGGCACAATAAAGGACAGAAATGGTATGGACCTAACAGAAGCAGAAGATATTAAGAAGAAGTAGCAAGAATACACAGAAGAACTCTACAAATAAGATGTTCATGACCCAGATACCACAATGGTGTGATCACTTACTTAGAGCCAGACATCCTAGACCGTGAAGTCAAGTGAACCTTAGGAAGCATTACTACCAATAAAGCTAATGGGGGGAGGTAATTTCAGCTGAGCTATTTCAAATCCTAAAGATGATGCTGTTAAAGTGCTGCACTCAATATGCCAATAAATCAGGAAAATGTAGCAGTGGCCACAGGGTTGGAAAAGGTCAGTTTTCATTCCAATCCCAAAGAAAGGCACTGCCAAAGTATGTTCAAACTACAGTATACTTGTGTTCATCTCACATGCAAGCAAAGTAATGCTCAAAATCCTTCAGGCTGGCTACAGCAGTATGTGAATTAAGAACTTCCAGATATATAAGTTGGATTTAGAAAAGGCAGGGGAACTAGAGATGAAATTGCCAACACCCACTGGATCATAGAAAAAGCAAGGGAATTCCAGGAAAAAAAAAAATCTACATCTGCTTATTGACTATGCTAAATCTTTAACTCTGGATCACAACGAACTGCAGAAAATTCTTAAAGAAATGGCAACACCAGACCACCTTATCTGTCTCCTGAGAAACCTGTATGGAGGTCAAGAAGCAACAGTTAGAACCAGGCATGGAAAAAAATACTGGTTCTAAATTGAAAAAAGAGTAGGTCAAGGCTATATATTGTCATCCTGCTTTATAAAATTATATGCAGAGCACATCATGTGAAGTGCTGGGCTGGATGAATCCCAAGCTGAAATGAAAATTACTGGGAGGAAATACCAGCGACTTCAGATATGCAGATGATACCACCCTAAGGGCAGAAAGTGAAGGGGAACTAAAGAGCCTCTTGATGAGAGTGAAAAAGTAGGCTTAAAATTCAATATTCAAAAACCTAAGATCATGGTATCTGGTCTCATCACTTCCCAAATAGATGGGGGAAAAGTGGAAAGAGTGACAGACTTCAGTTTTACCTGAGCTCCAAAATCACTGCAGATGGTGACTGCAGCCACAAAATTAAAGACACCTGCTCCATGGAAGAAAAGCTGTGACAAACCTCAGATCAGTTCAGTTCAGTCGCTCAGTCGTGTCCGACTCTTCGCGACCCCGTGAATCGCAGCATGCCAGGCCTCCCTGTCCATTGCCATCTCCCGGAGTTCACTCAGACCCACGTTCATCAAGTCCGTGATGCCATCCAGCCATCTCAACCTCTGTCGTCCCCTTCTCCTCCTGCCCAATCCTTCCCAGCATCAGAGTCTTTTCCAGTGAGTCAACTCTTCACATGAGGTGGCCAAAGTACTGGAGTTTCTGCTTCAGCATCATTCCTTCCAAAGAAATCCCAGGGCTGATCTCCTTCAGAATGGACTGGTTGGATCTCCTTGCAGTCCAAGGGACTCTCAAGAGTCTTCTCCAACACCACAGTTCAAAAGCATCAATTCTTCGGTTCGGCGCTCAGCCTTCTTCACAGTCCAACTCTCACATCCATACATGACCACAGGAAAAACCATAGCCTTGACTAGATGGACCTTAGTCGACAAAGTAATGCCTCTGCTTTTGAATATACTATCTACGTTGGTCATAACTTTTCTTCTCAAAACTAAGCGTCTTTTAATTTCATGGCTGCAATCAACATCTGCAGTGATTTTGGAGCCACCTGACCATCTCATCCTTTGTCATCCCCTTCTCTTCCTGCCTTCAATCTTTCCCAGCATAAGGGTCTTTTCCAGTGAGTCAGTTATTTGCATCAGATGGCCAAAGTATTGAAGTTTCAGCTTCAACATCAGTCCTTCGAATGAATATTCAGGGTTGATCTCCTTTAGGATAGACTTGTTGGATCTCCTTGCAGTCCAAGGGACTCTCAAGAGTCTTCTCCAACNCCTCCTGCCCCCAATCCCTCCCAGCATCAGAGTCTTTTCCAATGAGTCAACTCTTCACATGAGGTGGCCAAAGGACTGGAGTTTCAGCTTTAGCATCATTCCTTTGAAAGAAATCCTAGGGTTGATCTCCTTCAGAATGGACTGGATCTCCTTGCAGTCCAAGGGACTCTCAAGATGCTAAAGCTGAAATTCCAGTCCTTTGGCCACCTCATGCGAAGAGTTGACTCACTGGAAAAGACTTTGATGCTGGGAGGGATTGGGGGCAGGAGGAGAAGGGGATGACAGAGGATGAGATAGCTGGATGGCATCACTTACTCGATGGACGTGAGTCTGAGTGAACCCCGAGAGTTGGTTATGGACAGGGAGGCCTGGCGTGATGCGATTCACGGGGTTGCAAAGAGTCGGACACGACTGAGCAAGTGAACTGAACTTATGATTCGAAATAGGGTGGATGAGGCTAAGATGCTTACACAGGCTTCCTAGTGGGAGGAACTGGTTCCTGTCCACTGGTGGGTGCTGGTTCTGCCCTCTGGTGGGCAGGGCCATGCTCAGGAAGATATTAAGCAGCCTGTCTGCTGATAGGTGGGGCTGTATTCCTGTCCTGTTGATTGCTTAGCCTCAGGTGGCCCAGCACTGGAGCTTACAGGCTGTTGGGTGGGGTTAGGTCTTACAGAGAAAATGGCGACCTCCCGGAGAGCTCACCTTAATGAGTACTTGCCAGAACTGCCACTGTCAGTGTCTTCTTCCCCATAGTGAGCCACACCTGCCTTCCACCTTGGCAAGAGAGCCTCCAATACTAGCAGGTAGATGTGGTCCAGTCTCTTAAGACTTTCCCCCTAGGAGCTGGTGCATGAGACTTTGTGTGCAGCCTACAAGAGTAAAATCTGTTTCCCCTAGTCCTGTGAAATTCCAATCAAAACCCACTGGCCTTCAAAGCCAGATTCTCTGGGTTATCTTTGTCCTGTTAACAGACCCCCAGTCTGGGAAGCCTGATGTGGGGTTCAGGACTTTCACTTGTGTGGGAAAACTTCTGTGATGGAATTATCTTCCAGTTTGTGAATTGCCTATCTTATTGCAACTGTGTTCCTCCTACCATTGCACTACCATCGCATTGTGGCGTATTCTTTGTCTTTGGTTAGAGAGTATCTTTTTTTGGAGGTTCGATTGTTTTTTATCAGCAAGTAGCTGTGATTTTAATGTTTTTGTAAGGACTAAGCTCACGTCCTTCTACTCTACCATCTTGTTAAACAATGCATATTCATGTTGTCCCTGTAGTTGTTTTTCTATTCAAATTTTTTTCTTATTGTATTTATATACATATAAAATATAAAAGTTGCCATTTTACCATTTTAAAGTGTACACTTCAGTGCTATTAATTACATTCACAAAGCTTTACAACCATAAGTACTATGCATTTTTAAAACCATTCTATTACCATAGACTAAAACAAATACAGTGAACTATTTCAGGCTTCCCTTGTAGCTCAGTTGGTAAAGAATCTGCCTGCAATGCAGGAGACCTGGGTTCGATTCCTGCATCAGGAAGATACACTGGAGAAGGAAATGGCAACCCACTCTAGTATTCTTGACTGGAGAATCCCAGGGACAGAGGAGCCTGGCAGGCTATAGTCCATGAGGTCGCAAGAATCAGGTACGACTTAGCAACTAAACCACCACCATTACCACAAACAGAAACTCCATAACATTCAACAATAACCCTTAGCCTCTGGTAATCTCTGATATACTTTCTGTCTCTTTAAAGTTGCCTATTCTAGATATTGCACATAAGTGAAATTGTATAACATTCGTCTTTTTGTGTTTGGCTTATTTCACTTACCGTGTTTTCAAGGTTCGTCATGCTATACACCATGTATCAGAACCTCAATCATTTTTATGCCTGAACAGTTTGTAGATCACTTTGGGTAGAGGTACAGATACCTTAACAATATTAAATCTTCTGGCCATGAAAGCAGATTGTTTTTCCATTTATTTAGGTCTTCTTCAATTTCTCTCAGCAATACTTTGCAATTTCCAGTGTACAAAGTCTTTCACCTCTGTGGTTAAATTTATTCCTAGATATTTTATTCTTCTGAAGTGAAGTGAAGTTGCTCAGTCATGTCCGACACTTTGCGACCCCATGGACTGTAACCTACAGGCTTCTCCGTCCATGGGATTTTCTAGTCAAGAGTACTGGAGTGGGTTGCCATTTTCTTTTCCAGGGGATCTTCCTGACCCAAGGATTGAACCCGGGTCTCCAGCATTGCAGGCAGTCGCTTTATCTTCTGAGCCACCAAGGAAAGCAGGAAGGATTTATTTTTCTAAATTCTACTATAAACAGAATTGCCTCCTTCAATTCTTTCAAATTGTTCACAGCAGGTGTATAGAAACACGGATTTTTGTGTACTCATCTTATACCTTGTAATTTTGCTGACTTTGTTTATTAGTACTAATAGCTTCTTGTGCATTCTTCAGGAGTCTCTCTATGTAGGATCAAGAGGTTCAAGTCAGCTGCAAATCGAGATAATTTTATTTCTTCTTTTTCAGTTGGATGCCTTTTACTCTTTTTTCTTATCTAATTGCTATGGCTAGGATTTCCAGTAAAACACTGAATACTAGTGGTGAAAGTTAGAATGCTTATCTTAGTACTGATGTTTGGAAGAAAGTTTCCATTTTTTTTCTGTGAAGAATTTTAAACAGTTGAAAATAAAAGTAAATACTTGTCTCCCTCTTAGTCTTTGATTGCCTACAGAATATAAGCATAATTATACCTTCATCTTATGTTTTCGATAAATGTTTTCTACTAAGTTACCCAGAGACCTTTATTTAAACAGAAAGTGATACATAAGTCAGTATTCTTATGAATGATCAAATACTTAAAATACAGTGAAGAGAAAATCAGAGTTCTGAACTGTGGTTAATTGTCACAATTAAATTATATAGATAAAAACAAAAATCAGAACCTGATTCTAGCATAACATTTCTATTAAAAAGGCTTTATTTGGTAAGTATAGAAATAAGTTACTCTTCTGCCTACAAGAGAATAAGCCAGTGACTGAAAATACACTTTATATAGCAAAGAGGACTATTCTATGTTTTGACTGTGGTGGGAGATGTGATAAAATTGCATATAATGAAATACATATACAAAGAGAATTCATGAATTTTAAAAGGCCAATTAATAGGATGATGGAGTTAGAAAATCACTACTATGTAACTGTCTTAGTTTAGTAAGTGTTAGTCGCTCAGTTGTACCCCACTCTTTGTGATCCCATGGAATGCAGCCTACCAGGCTCCTGTGTCTTAGTTTACTGGCTCAGTAAATTGTCCTCCCAAATGTGAATGGGTATTATCCAATCCACTGAGGGTCTGAACAGAAGAAAAAGTAGAGGATGGGAGGTTGAGTTTGCTGCCTGTCTGATTGTTCTGGGACACTGCTCTTCTGCCCCTGAACTGAGATTCATATCACTGGATCTCCTGATGGTTAGGCCTTTAGACTTGGACTGGAATCACACCACTGGCTTTGCTGGTCTCCAGCTTGCTGATGGTACATTATAGGACTTAGCCTCCATACTTGCATGAGTCAATTCTTCACAGTAAGTCTACCTATATATGTAATTATATATAATTCATTATTGATAAACAATCATTATATAACACTATATTTCATTCTCATTATTATATTACTATATGTATGCACATCTGCTATTCATTCTGTTTCTCTGGAAAACTGTAATCTAATACAATTGCCAAAACAAATCATAAAATGTTATAACCACTTAAAACTGATCTAAAAGCATGAAAGAGTTTAATTTCAGATTTAAAAGATGTAAGTCAGATTTAAGCCTTTTGAACGGTTTTATAAAATAATAAAGGAAATCTAACAAGAATATATTGGAGAAGGCAATGGCACCCCACTCCAGTACTCTTGCCTGGAAAATCCCATGGACGGAGGAGCCTGGTAGGCTGCAGTCCATGGGGTCACTAAGGGTCAGACACGACTGAGCTACTTCACTTTTACTTTTTACTTTCATGCATTGGAGAAGGAAATGGCAACCCACTCCAGTGTTCTTGCCTGGAGAATCCCAGGGACAGGGGAGCCTGGTGGGCTGCTGTCTATGGGGTTGCACAGAGTCGGACACGACTGAAGTGACTTAGCAGCAGCAGCAACAAGAATATATGTGATTCAAAAATCATTGCTTGCCACTTGATTTCTATATATTCCTTTGGACAATTTGAGTTTCTATTATGTACATCTATTGTCTATTTTAAAATATATTAATTGAGTTAAAAAATAATGCTTTTATTTTAATATCTAGCTGAAATTGGTTTTACCAAGGAAGCTAGAAGTTTGGTTAAAGGAAGGAGTTGTAGTAATTTATAACAAAACTATTTGTGAGATAGAGCACATAAAAATATTTGGACTGGGGGGAATATGACTAGGGAAAGCAGCTATAAAAAGATAAAGGGGTACAGGTGATATATATAGATGTCAAATTAGGAGACCTCTTTGATAAACTCTTATTTTTGTCCCTATTATACTCTATGTGGCATTCTCCATATTTTTTTTTTTTACCCAGACTACCACTGATTAATACTATACATTACCTACATTATAAAAAAAATAGACTTGTAGCCTGAAATGAGGTCTTAACCACAAATTACAACACAATTTGTATGGAAAATGCATTCTAAGATTCATTCAAATGGTTTAAAAATTATTCAGACCCATGACTGAACCAGAAAAAGATAGAAAATATGAACAGACCAATCATAAGTACAGAAATTGAATTAGTAATTTAAAAACTGCCTAAAACCAAAAGTCAAGGACTGGATGGTTTCACAGGTAAATTCTACCAAACATTTAAAACCTGTTCTTCTGAAACTATTTAAAAAAACCTGCAGAGGAAGGAACACTCCCAAACTCATTCTGTGAAGCCAACATGACCTTGATACCAAAACTAGACAGAGATATCACACAAAAAGAAAATGACAGGCCAATACCACTGTTGAACATATGTGAAAAAATCCTCAACAAAATACGAGCAAACTGAATCTAACAATACATTAAAATACATACCTCATAATCAAATGGGATTTATCCCAGAGATGCAAAGATTTTTCAGTGCCAGCAAATCAATGTGATACACCACACTAACAAACTGAATAATAAATTTCATTTATTTCAATAGATGCAGAAAAAGGTTTTGATGAAATTCAACATCCATTTATGATAAAAACTCTCTAGAAAGTTGGCACAGAGGGAACATATCTCAACATAATAAAGACTATGTATGACAAATCCACAGCTAATATCATACTCAATAGTGAAAAGCTGAAAGCACTTCCTGTAAGATCAGTAACCACACACCCTTGCCACTTTTATTCAACATAGTTTTGGAATTTCTAGTCACAGCAATTGGAGAAGAAAAAGAAATAAAAGGAATCCAAATGTTTACAGATGACATGATACTGTATACAAAAAATCCTAACGACACCACAAGAAAGCTACTAGAGCTCATCAAGGAGTTGGTAAGGCTGCAGGATACAAAATTAAAATACAGAAATCAGTTGCATTTCTATGTACTGACAACAAAACACAGAGAAATTAAAGAAATAATCCCATCTACCATCATATCAAGAAGAATAAAATACCTAGGAATAAACCTACCTGAAGATTTACTTCAAAAAGATGCTGAATTCAAAGAAATTGAAGACAATATAAACAGATAGACATACTGTGTTTCTGGACTGGAAGAACTGATATTGTCAAAATGACTATACTCATCCAAGGCAATCTACAGATTCAATGTAATCTGTATCAAATTACCAATAGCATTTTTTGTAGAACTATAACAAATAATTTTAAAAATTTGTATGGAAACACAAAAGACCCCAAACAGCCAAAGCAATTTTAAGAAAGAATAGAGCTGGAGGAATTAGACTCCCTGACTACCACTGATTAATACTATACATACCAACTATATGTACAGTCAGTACTATACCACAAAGCTATGGAGAAGGAAATGGCACCCCATTCCAGTATGCTTGCCTGGAGAATCCAACAGATGGAGAAGCCTGGTAGGCTACACTCCACGGGGTCATAAAGAGTTGGACACGACTGAGCAACTTCACTTTCACACTGACTATACTACAAAGCTGCACTCATCAAAACAGTAAAGTATTGGAACAAAAACAGACACATAAATCAATGGAAAAAGATAGAAAGCCAAGAAGTAAACCCATGCCATTATGGTCAATTAATCTACAATAAAGAAGGCAAATATATACTCTTTAATGAGTGGTGCTGGGAAAACTGAACAGCTACATGTAAAAAAATGAAACAAACATTATCTAACACCATATACAAAAATAAAATGTATTAAAGGCCTAAATATAAGACTCAATACTATAAAATTCTTAGAGGAAAACATATGCAGAACATTCTTCAACATAAATCACAGCAATATTTTTTTTTGGATCTGTCTCCTAGAGTAACAGAAATAAAAGCAAAAATAAACAAATGTGCTATAATTAAAATTATACATTTTTGCACTGGAAAGGAAACCATAAATGAAATGAGAAGACAACCTACAGACTGGGAGAAAACATTTGCAAATGAGGGAACCAACGAGCTTAATTTCCAAATTACAGAAACAACTCATACAAGTCGCTAAAACAAACAACTCAATCAAAAACTGGGCAGAAGACCTACATAGACATTTCTCCAAAGAAGACATACAGATAGATGGCCAACATTCATGTGAAAAGACATTTAACATCACTAATTAGAGAACTGCAAATCAAAACTACAGTGCATATAACCTTACATTGCTCAGAATGATGATCATCAAAAAGTCTACAAATAACAATGCTGGAGAGGGTGTGGAGAAAAGGGAACCCTCCTATACTGTTGGTGGGAACGTAAACTGGTGTAGCCACTATGGAAAACAGTATGGAGGCACCTTAAAAAACTAAAAATAGAGTTACCATATCATTCAGCAATCCCGCTCCTGCGCATATATCTGGAAAGGACTCATTTCAAAAAGATGCATGCACCCCAATGTTCATAGCAGCATTTACAGCTATTTACAATAGCCAAGACATGGAAGCAATCTAAGGGTCCACTGACAGATGAATGGATAAACAACATGTGGTATAACCCAATGGAGTATCAGTCAGCCATAAAAACAATGAAAGAATGCCCTTTAAATTGGATGGACCTAGAGATACTAACTGAAGTTAAGTCAGAGAAATACAAATGTCATATGATATCACTTATATGTGGCAGTTAAAAAAATGACACGAACTTATTTACAAAACAGAAACACATTCACATGGAAAACTAAACTTATGGTTATCAGGGAAACAGTTGGGGAGGAAGGCAGGGGTAAATAAGCAGTTTAGGATTAACAGATACACACTACTATATATAAAACAGATAAACAACAAGGACCTACTGTATAGCATAGTGAACTATATTCAATATCTTGTAACAACCTATAATGGAAAAGAATCTGAAAAGAATACACACACACATATAAAAACCTAAATCACTGTGCTGTACATCTGAAACTAATACAAGACTGTAAATCAACTGTACTTCAATTTAAATAAATAAATAATATTTTGAAACATAACTTACAACCCACTTCTGAGTTAGAGTAGGTATATTATTTTACAACATGAGTCCATAAGCCCCCAATGGTTAGATACTTCATTTTCCTCATCTTTACCCATCCATCACATTGTATGGCACAAAGAAGATACAGCTGGAAAAGTAAATGAGCTGAACACATAACCTACTATGAAAATTCAACTCCATATTCTGTTTATTTTAATTTTTCAAGCCTTAGTGGATAGATATAAATATTCTTTCCAGAATACACAGGCAGTAGCTTTCTATACAGAACAATTTCATTCAAGGCACTATTGACAGGCCAATATGAAAATTGTTGACTGATGGACAATAAGCCTTCTAGGTTCCTCTAGATTCCTTACTCTGCTGGCTTCACTATGTTCCTAGCTCCTGAACAAGTTATTTGTTAGACATTATGTTCTAAAATATTACTTCTCCACCCATCCATTACTTTTCCAGCTGTATCATCTTTGTGCCATACAATGTGAAGGATGGGTAAAGATGAAGAAAACAAGGTATCTACCCATTGGGGGCTTATGGTCTCATATTGTAAAATAAATTAATCTATTACTTCGCCATCCAAAGAGGGTGTTTCTCTCAGTTTTACTCTAAGCTAGTTTCTTAAGCATAGACGGGGGGAACTGGGCTAAATGGGTATTAAAATTAAGATACTATATATCACCATCATTGGAGACGGAAATGGCAACCCACTCCAGTATTCTTGCCTAGAGAATCCTATGGACAGAGAAGCCTGATGGGCTGCCATCCAGAGTCACACAGAGATGGACACAACTGAAGCGACTTAGCATGCATGCATGCATGTATATCACCATCATATGAACACTGTTAAAATATATCATAAATAAAGTATGTTACTTCTCTAAGAAAAAATAGTTCTATAAACTTTTTATTCATTTCTATAAACTATAAACATTTCAACAAACCATTCATTTCTCAAAATAAATGATTTATCTTAAAACATCACTTTAACAAATATGACTTTTTAAAGACATATGTATATTATTTCAGCAAAAACAAACTTACTCATTGTCTTGCACAGTAGATTCCATTCTTTTGTTTATCCTGAGGTGAATCAAGTTTTCCCTCTTTCCTATATGTGCAATAAAAGTAACATAAAGTTAAAGCAAAATTGTCAAACTTTAAATAGAATTTAGATCACCAAATTTTAAATAAAAAATAAAAGGGCAGACAAATGAAAGAAGAGTAATTAATGACAAAGTATCCTGAAATTTGGTATGAGAAAATTTTTGCAATATTGTGAAGAAGTTTGCAATAGGTACTTTGTTTCTTTTTTTATTTCCCATTCTAATTTTTTTTTCCATTCTAATTTTTTATTCATGATTATATTATACAAAAGAAACAATCTTTTGAATAAAATTTCTATTGGGGCCTAGTATATTAAAAAGAAAAACTAGATGAACCCAATTGGATCATATAAACTTTACTTGATAAAGGATGCTTTCGTCAAATATTTTAATAAAAATTATTAAAGTTTCCAGTTTTTATTATTTAACTCCTATTTTTTTGTCTCACAGTTAACAACAAGGAATTGTTCATACTAATATCTAGAAGGCAAAATGGCAGTCTGAGGAGCCATTACAAGTAGCTGTGAAAAGAAGAGAGGCGAAAAGCAAAGGAGAAAAGGAAAGATATAAGCATCTCAATGCAGAGTTCCAAAGAATAGCGAGAAGAGATAAGAAAGCCTTTCAGCAATCAATGCAAAGAAATAGAGGAAAACAACAGAATGGGAAAGATTAGAGATCTCTTCAACAAAATTAGAGATATCAAGGGAACATTTCATGCAAAGATGGGCTTGATAAAGGACAGAAATGGTATGGACCTAACAGAAGCAGAAGATATTAAGAAGAGGTGGCAAGAATACACAGAAGAACTGTACAAAAAAGATCTTCATGACCCAGATAATAATGATGATGTGATCACTCATCTAGAGCCAGACATCTTGGAATGTGAAGTCAAGTGGGCCTTAGAAAGCATCACTATGAACAAAGCTAGTGGAGGTGATGGAATTCCAGTTGAGCTCTTTCAAATCCTGAAAGATGATGCTGTGAAAGTGCTGCACTCAATATGCCAGCAAATNAGACAGGGAGGCCTGGCGTGCTGCGGTTCATGGTGTCGCAAAGAGTTGGACATGACTGAGCGACTGAACTGAGCAGAACTTGAAGGATAATTACAGGGCTAGGCAAGAGAAATGCTCAGCAGTTCTCTCTTAGTAAGACACACAGGGAAATCCTAGGATGAGTTAGTGCTGTCCTTCAACTTCACAAAGTTTCTCTGACACACGTCCTGATGATAACCAAAATAATGTTCAGACAAGTAAGTATAGCATATAAGGCCTTTGAAAATTTGACCTATTCTAAATAAAGCCTCTCTGCAGCTTTCTGCTTTGTGTTTACATAGACCTTGTGTATTCGTCTTACTGGAGTTAGTGAATTCTAATTCTTCTTTACATTTCTGTATACTCCACTAGGATTTATGTTTCTGAAAATAAATTGTTATTTCATCTTTGTTGTCTAGAACTAAAAAATATATGATCAATGGTTGATTCAAAAGGAACAGACCAATAAACTTAGCCACATGATTCCACTCAAAATATATTCATTTGTTCATTCATCCATTATTAAATGACACCTATAGTCCCAGACCGCAAAGAGGTGTGATCCAAATAAAAGAATTAGTGTTGATACAGACATGCAAGAAAGAAGATGGAGAAAGTTCAGGGCAATAAGTTACATCCATTTGCCATAGCTCATTAGGTTGCAAACCGCGAGAATACCTTGTGCGATAGGTCAAAGATGTAGGGGTCTCCAAGTAGGGCAATTACTAATAATTTCTTTAGCCTGGCGATATGGGATTTTCCATTGGAGAAGGCAATGGCACCCCACTCCAGTACTCTGGGCTGGAANGTTGCAAACCGCGAGAATACCTTGTGCGATAGGTCAAAGATGTAGGGGTCTCCAAGTAGGGCAATTACTAATAATTTCTTTAGCCTGGCGATATGGGATTTTCCATTGGAGAAGGCAATGGCACCCCACTCCAGTACTCTGGGCTGGAAAATCCCATGGACGGAGGAGCCTGGTAGGCTGCAGTCCATGGGGTCGCGAAGAGTCAGACACAACTGAGTGACTTCACTTTCACGCACTGGAGAAGGAAATGGCAACCCACTCCAGTGTTCTTGCCTGGAGAATCCCAGGGACGGGGGAGCCTGGTGGGCTGCTGTCTATGTGGTCGCACAGAGTCAGACACGACTGAAGCGACTTAGCATCTTAGCAGCAGCATAGTCCCAGTCACTTAGGCTATTCACATTTCAGTGCAGTTCAGTTTAGTCACTCAGTTGTATCCAACTCTTCGAAACCCCATGGACTGCAGCACACCAAGCTTTCCTGTCCATCACTAACTCCTGGAGCTTACTCAAACCCATGTCCATCGAGTCAGTGATGCTCTCCAACCATCTCATCCTGTGTCGTCTCCTTCTCCTCCTGCCTTCAATGCTTCCCAGCATCAGGGTCTTTCATAAAGAGTCAGTTCTTTACATCAGATGGCCAAAGTATTGGAGTTTCGGCTTCAGCATCAGTCCTTCCAATGAATATTCAGGACTGATTTCCTTTAGGATGGACTGGTTGGATCTCCTTGAAGTCCAAGGGACTCTCAAGAGTCTTCTCCAACACCACAGTTCAAAAGCATTAATTCTTCGGCACTTAGCTTTCTTTATGGTCCAAACTCTCAAATCCATACATGACTACTGGAAAAACTATCGCTTTGACTAGACGGATCTTTGTTGGAAAAGTAATGTCTCTGTTTTTTAATATGCTGTGTAGGGTGATCATAGCTTTCCTTCCAAGGAGCAAGCATCTTTTTATTTCATGGCCATAGTCATCACCTGCAGGCATTTTGGAGCTCCCAAAATAAAGTCTCTCACTGTTTCGCTTCCCCAACTATTTGTCATGAACTGATTGGACCAGATACCATGATCTTAGTTTAATGAATGTTGAGTTTTAAGCCATATTTTTCATTTGGGCCTCAGCTATCTTTCACTGTTTGGTACCTCACTCATAATCCACTTTCTCCAAATACTCATCATCACACTATTGTTTCCTGTTCTGAATTCCCTTTCAACTTGTTTTCTATAATACTTACCACCCAGCATCTGGCTAACTAATGTACATACAGGAATGAAACAAACTGTTCTGGCCTCATAAACAACAGAGAACAGGTCTAAAGGTAATATCTGTGCTATAGAAATTTGAAGAGGGAAAATCAAAATAGTCTACAGTAATCTCACATGATTCCTATGAGAAGGAAGTGTGAGGCTTAGATGAGTGAAAACAAAAGGTATGAAAAACCTGAAATGTAGAGATGAAATGGACAGCAAAGGGTGGATATGGGGGATAAAGGAAATGTCTGAAGGGTCATGATATGTTGCAAACATTGTAGAATTACACTTTAACTTGGTTGCTGACTTGAAACAGTTACATAATTCTCTACTGTCAACTATTCTTTATTTTTAAGACACCATGGCAGAAATAGTAGCTATGTTACCTTTTCCAATAATTTTGGTATTAGTTCCAGAATCTATAGCATCAATTATTTTTTTACAGTTAAGATTTTAAATGATAAATACTTCTTTGTATTGGGGGAACAAAAGGCATTCTATTCTTTATTTTCTGTATCCACTGTAGCCACAAATGTAACCAATATCTTTTTTAAAAAAATCAAACTACAATATCAAGTTATAGCTGTAAAACAATCTTTTTCATAAGGTGAAAGGGTTTTAAGTCTCTTTATCAGGTGGCTATTACCTCTCTACCTAGAGTTTTCACCTGTTTATATGTATTCAGTCATAAACTATGACATTTATCCAATCCAACCCCACTTTTCTAAGAATTGATTGCCCAGAACTATTTCACAATGTATGTACAAGAAATGAAAGTCACTACACTCATGTACATTGATGTCAATCTGTCTTCCTATTTTCACCAAAAATTATTTTTCCAGTTGCCAAAGATCTAAGCATTGTAACTGTAGATCATATATTTCTCCTTGAAAACAATTTTCTAGCTTTCACAAAATCGGTCGTGTTTGTACATGTGCGTGCACATGTGTGTGTATATATAAAAGTTTTGCCCTCACCTTAAAAATACTAAGGTTTCTCCTTTGTTAGATTTTTTTTTTGTGATCTGTGTTGATTACAAGGGAAAATGTCCACAATTGTAATGTTTGTGTGTGTGTGTGTGTGTGTGTGTGTGCGCGCGCGCGCGCGCATGCTTAGTCACGTCGAACTCTTTGCAGCCCCTTGGGCTGTAGCCCACCAGAGTTCTGCCCATGGATTCCAGGAGCAGGTTGCCATTTCCTAATTCAGATCTTCCCAATCCAGGGATTGAACCCGAGTCTTTTGTATTTCCTGCATTGGCAGGCAGGCTCTTTACCACTAGCGCTATCTGGGAAGCCCACATAATGGTAATATACTTGGAAAAAAGAAAATCTACCTTTCTCTACTATCCCACTAATAACTCTGCATATTTATATGTATCTGTCTACTTACAGACAAAAATGTATAATCTTTTTTGTAATTTTATTTCTTTATTTCTATTTATTGGCTGTGCTGGGTCTTTGTTGCTGAGTGGACTTTCCTCTAGTTGCAGCAAGTGGGAGCTACCCTTCATTGCAGTGTGAGGGCTTGTTATTGCAGCGGCTTCTCTTGCTGTGGAGCACCAGCTCCAGGCATACAGGCTTCAGCAGTTGTGGTTCCCAGGCTCTAGTGCACAGGCTCAATAGTTGTGGTGCACGGGTTTACTTGCTCCACAGCATGTGGGATCTTCCTAGACCAGGGGTCAAGCCTGTGTCCCCTGCACTGGCAAGTGGATTCTTTACCCAGAAGCATACTTAAGTTCTATTTCTCTCAAAGTTTAACCTAATTTTTAAACTCTGAAGATGATCCTAGAATCCATTTAAGAATTTCCATTTTGCCAAACCCCCAACATTGAAGGAATTGGGCTACTTAGTCCAAATGTCACTGTACTTTTTTGTAAGGAGGTCAGACCTTGTATATTAGCAAAACTAAAATTTGAGCATTGATTTTTCTGCCCAGAACAAAAGAAATGAATGTTCTCTCCAAAATTTCAAATATATGTGACATCCTTTCTCAAGTTCTTTCACAAATTGTAGCCTGCTTCGTCACCTTGTTTAAAACATATTCTACCAAAAAGAGTTATTGATTTTTACCTACTATAAACAGTCTAAAAAGCACCAACTTAGGGTTCTTTCAGGATGAAATATGAGATATAATGGGTCTGCTACTATTATTATGAAATATTAGCCTATGCTATCACTGAAATGTTTAAAATACAGGTACTATAAGTATTTGGACAATCAGAAGCAAAAGAAAAACTAGGGTAGCTAATAGAGACAATGCTTTATAACCTTATACTGGCTAACCCAGTTATTGGAATGATGCACCTAAGATACTATGCATCACTAGTACTTATGGAATTACATTAGAAAATTTAAAATACTAGCTGTCTCAGCGATTTTTCACAATTTAGGCCTAAGGTTCCTAAAAGAGTCCTAAATATCAACTGTTTTCAGTTAGAGGCTATTATGAATTAAGATGCTAAGAACATTCTTGTATGTCTTTTTGTGGCTATATGATTTTATTTACCTGGAAAGTCCAGGAATAAAATTGCCAGGCTATAGGATGGCTGCAGATTTATTTTGTATACATAAAATAAAGGCTAAATAGTTCTCCAAAGTGTTTCAGTTCAGTTCAGTTGCTCAATTGTGTTCGACTCTTGGTGACACCATGGATTGCAGCCTGCCAGTCTTCTCTGTCCATCAGCAACTCCCAGAGCTGGCTCACACTCATGTCCATCCAGTTGGTGATGCCATCTAACCATCTCATCCTCTGTCATCCCCTTCTCCCGCCTTCAATCTTTCCCAGCATCAGGGTGTTTTCCAATGAGTCAGTTCTTCGCTTCAGGTGGCCAAAGTATTGGAGTTTCGGCTTTAGCATCAGTTCTTCCAATGAATATTCAGGACTGATTTCCTTTAGGATGGTCTGGTTGGATCTCCTTGCAGTCCAAGGGACTCTCAAGAGTCTTCTCCAGCATCACAGTTCAAAAGCATCAATTCTTTGGTGTTCAGCTTTCTTTATAGTCTAACTCTCACATACATGACTACTGGGAAAACCATAGGTTTGACTAGACGGACCTTTGTTAGCAAAGTAATGGCTCTGCTTTCTAATATGCTGTCTAGGTTTGTCACGGCTTTTCTTCCAAAGAGCAAGCGTCTTTTAATTTCATGGCTNGATAAACCTTGAAAATGTTATGCTAAATGAAAGAAGTCAAAGGCCATATGGCCAGAATAGGCACTGTCTCTTATACACATCTATCAGTTCTTCCAATGAATATTCAGGACTGATTTCCTTTAGGATGGTCTGGTTGGATCTCCTTGCAGTCCAAGGGACTCTCAAGAGTCTTCTCCAGCATCACAGTTCAAAAGCATCAATTCTTTGGTGTTCAGCTTTCTTTATAGTCTAACTCTCACATACATGACTACTGGGAAAACCATAGGTTTGACTAGATGGACCTTTGTTAGCAAAGTAATGGCTCTGCTTTCTAATATGCTGTCTAGGTTTGTCACGGCTTTTCTTCCAAAGAGCAAGCGTCTTTTAATTTCATGGCTATAGTCACCAACTGCACTGATTTTGGAGCCCAAGAAAATAAAGTCTCTCACTATTTCCATTGTTTCCCCATCTATTTGCCATGAAGTGATGGGACTGGATGCCAAGATCTTAGTTTTCTGAAGGTTGAATTTTAAGCCAGCTTTTTCACTCTCCTCTTTCATCAGGAAACTCTTTAGTTCCTCTTTCCTTTCTGCCATAAGGCCGGTGTCATCTGCATATCTGAGGTTATTGATATTTCTCCCAGCAATCTTGATTACAGCTTGTGCTTCATCCAGCCCTGCATTTCGCATGATGTGCTCTGCAATATAAGTTAAATAAACAGGGTAACAATATACAGCTTTGACGTACTCCTTTCCCACAATGTTTATATCATTTTAAACTGCTATCAATAAATGAGAGCTCTAAATGCTGAACATCCTCACCAACCCTTAGATTGTTTTAGGCATTCCTGTGTTGGTTTTTAAAGTCATTCTGTCTTGATATTGTTATTTAGCTATTCTTTTCATATTGTTCATGAGGTTCTCATGGCAAAAATACTGAAGTGGACTGACACTCCAAAAGCTGGCTTAAACTCAACATTCAAAAAACCAAGATCATGGCATCTGGTCCCATCACTACATGACAAATAGACAGGGAAACAATGGAAACAGAGACTTTATTTTCTTGGGCTCCAAAATCACTGCAGATGGTGACTGCAGCTATGAAATTAAAAGACATTTGCTTCTTGGAAGAAAAGCTATGACAACCTAGACAGCATACTAGAAAGCAGAGCCATTACTTTGCCAACAAAGTTCCATCTAGACAAAGCCATTGGTTTTTCCACGTATGGATGTGAGAGTTGGACCATATAGAAAGCTAAGCACCAAAGAATTGATGCTTTTGAAATGCGGTGTTGGAGAAAACTCTCAAGAGTCCCTTGGACTGCAAGGAGATCAAACCAGTCTATCTTAAAGGAAATCAGTCCTGAATATTCATTGGAAGAACTGATGCTGAAGCCGAAACTCCAATACTCTGGCCACCTGATGTAAAAAAGTGACTCATCTGAAAAGACCCTGATGTTGGGAAAGATTGAAGGCAAGAGGAAAAGCGGACGATAGAGGATGAGATAGTTGGATAGCATCACCGACTTAATGGACATGAGTGTGAGCAAGCTCTGGGAGTTGTTGATAGACAAAGAAGCCTGGCATGCTCCTGTCTATGGCGTTGCAAAGAGTCATGCATGACTGAGAGACTAAACTGAACTTAGCTATTCTAGTGAGTGGGAATGGAATCACTTTGTGATTTTAATTTGTATTTTCAATGACGAGTAACACTGAATATTTTTTCATTTGCTAATTTTCCATTTAAATATCTGTCTGAGATTTGTAAAGCTTGACAGCTAATGATTTGGTGACTGTTATGTGACAGACTATGTAAATGTAATGTATTGATCTTTCCAAATGTGCTTTTGGGTTTTAATTGTATACAAATTTCTTTTGTATCAAAAGAAAAAATATGAAGTATCTTTCAGAGCACTGTTCAGCAGCCAAGTGAAGTGAAGTCGCTCAGTCATGTCCGACTCTCTGTGACCCCATGGACTGTAGCCTACCAGGCTCCTCTGTCCATGGGATTTTCCAGGCAATAGTACTGGAGTGGACTGCCATTTCCTTCCCCAGGGAATCTTCCCAACCCAGGGATCGAACCCAGGTCTCCTGCATTGTAGAGAGACGTTTTACCGTCTAAACATCATCTTAAGGCTGCTCTTCTTAAAGTGGGAAATTCTTTTATTAGTGACAACATGAATGAACCTGGAGAATATTATGCTAAGTGAAATGCAATGAGAGAGAAAGACAAACCACTTCACAGTCTCATTTATATGTGAAGAAAATAAAAAAGTCTAATTCACAGAAACAGACAGTAGGAAAGTGGTTTTTAGTCATTGGGAGATGGAGGAACAGAGGGTACAAACTTTCATTGTAAGATAAATAAGGTCTGAGGATCCAATGGACAGCATGGTGACTATAACTAATAACACTATTATATTGTAACTAAAATCTGCTAAAAGGGTAGAACTTAAAGTTCTTACCAAAAAAGTTGAAGTTATAGATGGATTGATGGAAACAATCCTTTCACAATGTGTGTATAAAAAGACACACACACATATATGTACACACAATGAATATACATGTTCACAATCTATAAATCAAATCATCACAATGTACACTTTAAACGTCTTACATTTTTATCAATTATATCTCACTAAAGTTGAAGAAATGGAGAAGGAAATGGCAACTCACTCCAGTGTATTTCCTTGGGAAAATTTATGGTCAGAGGAGTCTGGTGGGCTATAGTCCAAGGAGTCACAAAGAGTCAGACACGACTTAGCAACTAAATAATAACAACAAAGAGAAAAAAAGTGAAGCCATGGGTCATCCTTTTTTTCTCCTTTCCCTATTTCCTGTTTTAAACCAGATTTTTCCTAAAAGCTTGACTCCTACCTTACACAGACATACTCATGTGATTCTTGAGTGTCTGCATAACTTTTGAATGATTTGTGTAAAATAATCTGAAGATGTTAAGAATGTCATTCCTTGTGCCAAACCTTTTGAGTCAAGACTACTCCTTGATATGATTCATGCCAAAACTTACACTGGCATACGAATGAACAAAATCTACTTAATTTCCTATTAAGAGAGGAGAAATGGGAGGCTTTCATGTAGAAAAAAGGGGTGGGAAACCAAGAGAGGAAGATGAATGTATATTTAAGTCACTTGGGAGCTTTTAGGCAGATACAAAAAACGTAAGTTGAATTTTATATTTAATGAGAGATGGACAAATTAACAACTCCATGTTTTGCTACTAGACACCAAAGCTTTGTGCCAGTTCTTGAATTTATAGGGAAGGAAGGATAGCCTGATTCTCTTTGTTCTTTCCCTGATTCCTTCTTCTCATTCCTGAACTAGAGGAAACTGAGCTCCCTTGACCTTTGCTGACTCTGTCAGCAGTGTGTGTTCTTGGTTGCACTGGATACTTTCTTTCCTTTCTGCAATACTTTACTATATGTTTCTGCTATGTGTTGATTCTTTTTCCCTTTCCTTTTCTGCCAAGAAAACTCAATGAATAACGACTTACTGATACTGAAACAAAAGAAGACAAAAAAAAAATTATAAACACACACACACACCTAACAAGAGAGCCCCAAAATACAAGGAGCAAAAATTGACAGAACTGAAGGAAGAAAAAGAAAAATAATAGCTGGAAACTTCAATATCCCATTTTCAATAATAGACAGACCAACTAGACAAAAAATCAGCAAGGAAACAGAAGACGAACAATACTATATACCAATTAGACCTAACACACATCTATTGAGCCCTCCATCCAACAATAGCAGAATATATATTCTTCTCAAGTGCACATGTAATATTAGTCAGGAGAGAAAATATGTTAAGCAGCAAAAAAAAAAAACCCACTCAGTAAATGTGAAAAAAATTAGAATCACAAAAAGAACAGTTTCTAATCACAACAGAATAAAATTACAAATTAAAAACATAAAGACATTTGGAAAATAAATTTATAGAAATTAAATAACATATTCCTAGACAACCAATCAAAAAGGAAACTAGAAAACATATTGAGGAAAATGAGAATGAACCGTAACATATATAAAAACTTATGGGATGGAAAGTAGTACTCAGAGAAAAATTTAAACACTTACATTAAAAAAGAAGAAAGCTCTCAAATCAATAACCTAAGCTTCCAACTTAAGAAATTAGAAAAGGAATAAACTAAACCCACAGACACCAGAAGAAAAAAAATATTAATATTAAGGAGAAAGCAAATGAAATGGAAAATAAGAAAAAAGAGAAAAATCAATGAATTCAAAAGTTGGTTCTTTGGGGAAAAAAAAACAAAACCAACAAACCTTTATCTAGACTGACCAAGAAAGAAATAAGATTCAAATTACTAAAATCAGGAATGAGGGGGCAGATTATTACAACCAACTTTGGAGAAATAAAAGGGATTATAAGGGGATACTATGAACAATTGTATGCCAACAGATTAGCTAATCTAGATGAAGTGGACAAACTCCCCAAAATACACAGCCCACCAGGACTGAATCATGGAGAAATGGAAAACTGGAACACATTAAAACCAAGTAAAGAGATTAGATTAATTCAGAAAACTTGTGGAAAATAAAACTGTAACGCCAGAGAGCTTCACTGGTGAATTCTACCGGCATTTAAAGAAGTGACACCAATTCTTCTCAAATTCTATAAAAAAGCAGGGAACACTTTCTAACTCATTCTATGAGACCAGCATTACTCTGATAGCAAAACCAGATGAATACCTTAAAAGAAAACTATAGCCCAAACTCTGCAACAGAGAGAACAAAGGTGGAAGAAAATATTTCCTATTTTCAAATTTATAGTAATTAAAAAACCTTTTATTTTGAAACACAGCATGGTGGTGGCATAAGATCAGATCTGTAGACAAATGGAATAATTTGAGAGTTCAGAAACAAATTCATATATTTATAGTCAACTAATCTTTAATAAGAGTTCTAAGCCCATTCAATGGGGGAAATAATAGCTTTTTAACAAACATTGCTAGGAAAAATGAACTACATGCCCCTAACATCACACCATGTCAAAAATGAACTCTATTATCTATTAGATTTTTAACATATGTGCTAAACACTATAAAACTCCTAGAAAGAAACACAGTAGAAGTCTGCATTACCATAGATTGCACAAGCCATCAAAAAAAAAAAAGTTGGACTTCATCAAATTTTTAAACTTTTGTGTATCAAAGGAGTCTATCAAGAAAGACAATCCACAGAACTGATGAAAGTACGTGCAAATCATATATCTGATAAGGTAACAGTGTAGTGAATATATACAGAATTTTTACAACTCAACAGTAAAAAGACAACCCAATTAAAAAATGGGCAAAGATTTGAACAGATATTTCTCCAAAGAAAATATACAGATGGCCAATTAGTACAAGAAAAGATGTTCAACATTACCAGGGAAATGCAAATTAAAACCACAACAGGATACGACTTCACACCCAGTAGGATGGCTAGAATCAAAAAGTCAGATAATAACAAGTGTTAAGGAGTATGTGGATAAACTGGAACCCTTACATACTGTTAGTGGGGATGTAAAATGCTGTAGAAAAGACTTCATCAATTTTGTAAAAAGTTAGAATCACCATATGACTCAACAATTCCACCCCAGGTATATAACAAAACTGAAAACATACTCATACAAGATGCTGTACAAGAATGTTATATACATTATTTGTAATAGTAAAAAAGTGGCAACAACTCAAAGGTCCTTCAGCTGTATGTGTGCGCTAAGTCACTTCAGCCATGTCTGACTCTTCGCAACCCTATGGACCAAAGCCTGCCAGCTCCCCTGTCTATGAGATTCTCCAGGCAGGAATACTGAAGTGGGTTGCCATGCTCTCCTCCAGGGGATCTTCCCGACCCAGGGACAGAAGCTGTGTCTCCTGCATTGGCAAGCGGTTTCTTCACCACTAGCAGCACTGAAGAATGGAAGCCCATTCTTCAGCTGAGGAACAGATAAACAAAAGGTGATATATCCAAACAAAAGAATTAAGACAGCCATAAAAAGGAATAAAGTGCTGCTCACGTGATAAACCTTGAAAATGTTATGCTAAATGAAAGAAGTCAAAGGCCATATGGCCAGAATAGGCAAATCCACAGAAACAGCAAATAAATTAGTAGTTACCAGGGAACGAGAGGAGGAGGGAATTGAGACTAACTGTTAATAGGTATGGATTTCTTTTTGAGGTGGTGGAAATGTTCTGAAATCAGATAGTGGTGATGGTTGCACAATGTAATGAGTATATAATAAATCACTGGTGTATACTTTTAAATTATGAATTTTATATTATATTAATGTCAATAAAAAAATGCTAAAATTTAAAAAGAACTGAACTGTCAAAAAGTATATGAGATAATTGGGAGAATTTGAGCAAAGATGTCCACTTAAGGATTAAGGAATTAATGTTAATTTTGAAAGAGATTTTTTTGCAGACATCATAGCAGAGGTGGGAGTGGGGTATAACACTATTATACCTTCTTAAAAGTCTGTCTTTTTAAAATAATTACTGGAGTATTTATGGATGATATGGATGATGTTTGAGATTTGCTTCAAATAATCTAGTACAGGGGATACTGAAGTATGCATGGGAGCATATATGAAATAATATTAGCCTTGTGTTGATAATTACTGAAGCTGTATAGTAGGCAGTGCATTCTCTATAACCAAATTTCTCCAAAATCAAAAGGCAAAAAAGGGATCAGTATTTGGTGACTGTAGTGGAAAAAGGAATCTATAAAATAATCATTAATGAATTTTAACAAAAAACATTAGGAGAAAGACTGACTGAGAATTTTACTATGGGTGAATTAGGCTGGTAACATTTGGAACCAAGACCACTTTGTACTTGTGGAGGTGATGCAACAGAAAATACAGAGAAGGCAATGGCACCCCACTCCAGTACTCTTGCCTGGAAAATCCCATGGATGGAGGAACCTGGTGGGCTGTGGTCCATGGGGTCGCTAAGAGTCGGACACGACTGAGCGACTTTACTTTCGCTTTTCACTTTCATGCATTGGAGAAGGAAATGGCAACCCACTCCAGTGTTCTTGCCTGGAGAATCCCGGGTGGGCTTCCGTCTATGCGGTCGCACAGAGTCGGACACGCCTGGAGCGGCTTAGCAGCAGCAGCAGCAGCAGCATGAGGCACTCTTAGCAAAAATATGAACCAGAATCTAATCAAGCCTCTAGCTTTAGTGACATTTTATATGAAATGTGAAGAAATGTGGACTGTGAAATAGAGAAATGTGAATAGAGAAATCACTTTTCTAAAGAACACAAGAAAACAATAAAATCTATAATGTGAAATACACTTACAGAAAAATAATTTTTTTTCCAAAAGATAACTATAAGAAGAAGAGTGAGATTTTAAAAGATTTTAAAACTTGGTACAAAAAAAATACTTAGGATACATAAAAACCGTTATGATGTGGAAATCTTGTTTGGATCCTGATTTTAATAAGCCAACTGTAAAAGAACATTTTAAAACAACCATAGAAATATGAATATAGACTGGGTAAAAGATATTATTAAGGAGTTACTTCTTATTTTATAAGTATGATAGTGGCAATATAGTTATGAAAGAAGTCATTATCTGTTAAAAATGCATACTGAAGAATATTCTAATGAAATAATGTGTGAGATTTATAAAATTCCAGGGAAAAGTACACATATACACACACACATATATAAATATATACATACATAATAGAGATACATGAAGCAAAATTAGCAAAATGTTAGTAATTTTGGAAGATGGGTGATGGTTGCATCGTACTTCATTGTATTACTGTCTCTACTTTAGTGTATGTTCAAAAATTTCCATAATAAAAAGCTAAGGAAAAAAGCAAGGGAAGAGGAGGAAAGGAGAAGAGAAAGGAGCAGACATGAGCCAGACCAATAAGTTAGCCTACAGAATGTGAGCTGTCATATTTTCTAAAGCCCTGAAATCCAATGTTCTTTCTAATTTCAGGAGTCAGGAAAAGTTATGTCTCAGAGAGATGAGATAATGGGAATAATGAGACTTAGGAGTATCCTACTAATGGTAATGGAGTAATTTCGACTGGGTATACATGTCCCAATCAGCAAACTTCCCCTAAACCTGCACTGCCATTCCTCTGGCAGAATGCCTATTAAGTTGGCCTTGCTAAGAAGTATGCTCCTTCCCTTCCCATCTGCATCTGTTCTCCAGTTCCTTCTCTGAGGTAGCCTGACAGAGATTAGGTCAAGCTGGCTAGGTATATGACCAGGTATATGACCAGGTATATGACTAGGCTAAGTATATGACTAGGTAAATGACCAGGTATATTACAGCTGTTCCTACAAATTCATCTGAACTGCCACTGGTAGTTTATTTGTAATGAATAATTTTCAAATTATTTGTAAAAAATAATTCAACTTTGTTTTTGAAAATTCATCTAAAAACAGTGTTTGAAGGGTAATAACTTGAGTAACTCCAATACTGTAGGTAATGAGAAATCAAAATCTTTATCACTCCTCACTACCCTCAACATTTTGAGAGGACTAGCAAACAGTGGTACTTGTAGTATATACACTATATATGAAATGGAGGATCACAGGGGATGAGCCATACCTCTATTTCTCCTATTAGGGGAATCATAAGGAAAATTACTTTTGCAGACTTGCCCTAACATCATGGAGCATTATCTTCACGAAGGTCTGTAGCCACATTGGGAACACTGGGATTTGCTAGTTCCAAACATCTCTGGGAGAGGAAACACTAGATGTTTAAGATGAACAGACTACACTTCAACCAACTAGCATTTAAGAGCCATCTCCTTTCCTTCAGCATCACAGTTATCTTCTTTCAGCATCACGCTGGTAAGGCAAAATGATCGCAAAGTTACTACAAGTTCCTCTGTAGCTTCAAAGCAGTTAGGTGCTCTTAGACTTACAGGTCGGAGAAGGCAATGGCACTCCACTCCAGTACTCTTGCCTGGAAAATCCCATGGATGGAGAAGGCTCATGGGCTGCAGTCCATGGGGTCGCTAAGAGTCAGACATGACTGAGCGACTTCCCTTTCACTTTTCACCTTCATTCACTGGAGAAGGAAATGGCAACCCACTCCACTGTTCTTGCCTGGAGAACCCCAGGGAAGGGGGAGCCTGGTGGGCTGCTGTCTCTGGGGTCGCACAGAGTCAGACATGACAGAAGCAACTTAGTAGTAGTAGTAGACTTATAAGTAATGTTTTAAATGTCTGATTTTCCTTTGCATTGGCTAAGGCAGCCTCAGTGGAATCACTGGCATATAGGTAGATTCTTGAGAATCAGGCTGCTTCAGGGCTAAATTATTACTGGAGTAGATAGATGCATAAATATAGCTAAGGAGAGAAGCCTAGATGTAGCGCCAGAGCAAAAGTTGTCAGATCTAAGATAGAGCTGCAAATAAATGATGAGGCAAAAGTACAAAAGCTGAAAATATCAGAAATAATAATAAATATTAGAAATAGGTTAGAAAATAGAAATGTTGAAGGCCCTGGCTAGGATTTAAGGAAACTGCATTTAGCAGTCGGTGGCCATGTGGTGGTGTCAACTGGTTTAAAGGTACAGAACTGGGCCAAACATAACAATGTATTTTTCTAATACAGGATATTCACTGTTTCACTGGCTACCTTGATACATCCTAATCTGGAGAGAAACTAGATAGAAAGCTATCCATGACAACTGTACTTTATGAAAAGGATGAATTCCTAAATGGCCATTCTCTTTCATTCAAATGGTATTACCACCTCCCAAAGAAGAGTCTTGGGGCAGAGAAGAACTGTATTTCATTTCAAGCTGGACTACTCATCTACCAAAATACCATTCTGACCAGAGAAACAGATGCAAAATTACAGTCACAGCTGCATTCTGTACAGAACAAGTTGGATAATGGTGTTTTAAATTGCTAATTACACCGCTAATGATTTTTTTAGTGGCATTGCAGTATTTTGCCACCTTTGTTTTAATTTTTTAGAAAAGCATCTAGGAAGTTTTAAAAACGGTAAATTGTTAAATACCAGTGAGTTTTCTGAAGAGAAATTCCATATAAAACCCATTTCTTGAAATGGCATTCTCATATGGGATCTCATATAGGAGCCCATTTATTGACTAGTTTTTTATTTTAATTTACTTTTCAACAATTTATTTGCATTTAAGATTACTAAGGCCATAAGTATCCTAGTATTAGTGTTTCTATCTAGAGCCACTGTTGGTATGAAAAGATAATAAACAGATAGTAAACTAACATATGTCATGATATGCTGGTATTGGGAAAGTGCTATGACAAGATTTATAAAGCATAACAGCAACAGTACAATTTTATTCTTATTGTGACAACCATGGTGAAAGTTATTACAGTGCTAGTATTTTATATTTAATCATGTCAGCAAGGCGAGGGGGTAGTTACCTTTTTGATATAAAAATGTTGTTAATGTTTTATTTCAATTTAGCAAATTACAGAATGTAGATTAAAGCACTGTCACTGTTCCACCTTTATTTACCTGCATTTAAGTTGCAAAGCATTTTTTTCTACTACATTATTTCATTAAGGCTTCTAAATAATTTGTCACTTAAATAAAAATCTCAAGCCTGCAAGGAATTTCCATATATTACAAATTTTATATGTAGAAAATGGTGTGCCAATAACAATTATGTCACAGGAGTTTCTGACACTTCTTACATTTAGTATAAGAGAAAATTAGCTGTTAAAAAATTAAAATACAATCTTATTATGTTATTATGCAACTACAAACTCACAAGTAAATACTTACATTTGCTTTTAACATATCCAATTTCAGTGATCTTCTAACACTGCAAACAAAACATTTAAAGACATCTTAGATTTAATACGCTTCAAGTAGTCAAGTATTTAAGAGTAATCTGTATAAACCAAGATTCCATTTTAAGTTACTTTCACCAACTTAAGTAGAATACTTATGAAGAAAGCAATTTTCACAATGAGGAAACTTTTTTTTTAATAGCACATATCAAGATGAAATCATAATTAAATATTTAAATGGATTTTCATATATGAGTTGTATATATATGTAATTCAAACATTAAAGTTATATAATAAAATAATCAGTAAAAATTTAATATCTTTGTATGTTTTAAAATATGGAGATGTTGAAAACATTTCCTTTGCAAAAATAATACACTAGATATTAAAATAAAGGTATGAGCAAGGTGAAAAAGTTTTACCCATTATTCTAGCTTTAAACATGATTCAGTGCAACCAGGCTATGACTTAACTGAGGAACAGATGCTCTATGTCTTTATAAGTCCCCAATCCATAAGAAACTACTTTTTTGTCTCCTTCACTATACTGATTCAGGAACATGCCAGGCTCTCTCTGTGCAAAATCTGTTCTGCTAAACTGGATGCCCAGCTGTTGGTGACAAAGCTTAGAAAGGAAAGCTGAATATTTATAATACTTTATTTCGTACAGCTGTCTTCTAAAGAGCAGTCATCAACATTTTATTGAAAGCAGACTAAATGCTCAAAGGAGAAAAAGGTCAATATAAATTAAAACTAGTTTTCTCCGTGACAAAGCATTAAAAGTATCTTCTTAATCTCTGAGAGAAAGAAATTAAATTACTTAAAATATTAGAGAATTTGAACATAAAGAAAAAAATTTATTATAGCTTGTATTACAGAAAACAAAACAAAATTCATAGATCCTAGAAAATGACTATTCATAAATGACTACTGAATTTCAAACAAGTGACAGGAGCAAAAATAGAAGAAATAGACAATTTATAAAAATTACTCAGCAATAAATGTTAAATACAAAAGTTTATCTAGAATAGTTCATTTAATTTTGCTATTATATCTACATTAGCCTAACATATAACATTATTTCTTAAGATTAACTGAATTGGTTTAAAGAATTACTCACATCTTTTAGAAGTCCACTTGAAATCAATTTAATGTGAATTCTCAATAAAGCAAGAGAACAGAGGTATGAACAAATAAAAATGGCACTTAATTTTTAAAAGTACACATATTTAGTTTTGGAATATATATTACCATATTCAGGTGTGTGAGACGTTTGTATTTATAAAACTTCAAAGTGAATGTGAAAATGAAAGTTGCTCAGTCGTGTCCAACTCTTTGTGATCCTGTGGACTACACAGTCCATGGAATTATCCAGGCCAGAATACTGTAGTGGGTAGCCCTTTCCTTTTCAAGGGGATCTTCCCAACCCAAGGATTGAACCCAGGTCCCTGGCATTGCAGGCAGATTCTTTACCAGCTGAGCCACAAGGGAAGCCCATAAAACTTCAAAAGTAGAAATCAAAAACTAAAAGTACACAGTAGAGTTTCAGCTTTTGTTTTTACATGCTGTTAAGATGCAATATCACTTTTCAGAAGTAAAAAAACCCCACCCTCACATTAACTGCTCAAAATGCTATATTGCTTTATGAGTGATGGCTAATTCTTAGAAAACTAAATGCTTGTATTTAAAAGGTTTCTAGTTAGGTCCGAGATTGATCTAAGAAGCCCAAGGAGANTTTTTGTTTTTATTTCTATTGCCTTGGGAGACTGACCTAAGAAAACATTGGTATGATTTATGTCAGAGAATGTTTTGTCTATGTTCTCTTGTAGGAGAGTCATGTCTTATGTTTGAGTCTTTAAGCTATTTTGAGTTTATTTTTGTGTATAATTCAAGGGTACATTCTAACTTCATTGATTTACATGGAGTTATCCAGTTTTCCCAAAACCACTTGCTGAAGAGACTGTCTTTTTCACATTGTATAGTCTTGCTTCCTTTGTTGAAGATTCACTGAGAGTAGGTGCGTGGATTTATTTCTGGGCTGTCTATTCTGTTCTATTGGCCCATAGTCTGTATTTGTACCAACACCACATTGTTTTGACTGCTATAATTTTGTAGTATTTTCTCAACTCTGGGATGGTTGTGCTTCCTACTTTGTTCTTTTTCTTCAGGATTGCTTTGGCAGTTCTGGGTCTTTTATGGTTCCACATGAATTTTTGGATTATTTGTTCTAGTTCTGTGAAAACTGTCATGAGTAATTTGATAGGGATTGCATTGAATCTGTAGATTGCTTTGGGTAGTATGGCCATTTTAACAGTATTCTTCCAGTCCAAGAACACATGGGATATCTTTCCATTTCTTTAAATCATCTTCAGTTTCCTTTATTAATGTTTTATAGTTTTTAACATACGTGTTTTTCACTTCCTTGATGAGGCTTATTCCTAAGTGTTTTATTTTGGGGGTTGTGATTTTAAAAGGTATTGTTTTTTTCATTCCCTTTCTGATATTTCATCATTGATGTACAGAAAGCAACCAATTTCTATATGTTAATCTTGTATCCTGCTACCTTGCTGAATTCATTTATCAGTTCTTGTAGTTTTTGTATGATGTCTTTATCATATCATTGGCATGTAATGACAATTTTACCTCTTCTCTTATAACTTGGCTACCTTTTGTTTCTTTTTCTTGTTTGATTGCTGTGGCTAGGACTTCCAATACTATGTTGAAGAGAAATGGTAAGAGTGGACATCCTTGTCGTGTTCCAGATTTTAGCAGAAAGGCTTTCAACTTTTTACCATTGAGTATTATATGAACTGTGGGTTTGTCATAAATAGCATGTACTATTTTGAGGTATGTCCCCTCTATACCCATTTTGGTAAGAGTTTTTATCACGAAGGAATGTTGAATTTTTTCAAATGCTTTTTCTACATCTACTGAGGTGATCATGTGGTTTTTTACTTTTGTTTATGTGGTGTATCAGAAACAAAATTGACTGATTTACCTGTGTTGAACCATCCTTGTGAACTTGGAATGAATCCCAATTGGTCACGGTATATGATCTTTCTTATATGTTGTTGGATTTGGTGTACTAATATTCTGTTGAGAATTTTTGAGTCTGTACTCATTAGAGATTTTGGCCTGTAGTTTTCTTTTTTTTCTTTCTTTTTTTTTTTTGTAGTTTTCTTTTTTGGTCGTGTCTTTGTCTGGTTTTGGTAGCAGAGTGATGGTGGCTTCATTAAATGTCCTTGGGAGTGTTCTCTCCTCTTTAACTTTTTCAAAGAGTTTGAGAAGGGTCAGTGTAAGTTCTTGTGTGTATGTTTGGTAGAATTCACCTGTAAAGTCATCTGGTCCTATAGACTTTTGTTTGTGGGGACTTTTTTAAGTTACAAAATGAAAGTGAAAGTTGCTCAGTCCTGTCCAACTCTTTGCGACCCCACGGACTATACAGTCCATGGAATTCTCGAGGCAAAATACTGGAATGGGTAGCCTTTTCCTTCTCCAGGGGATCTTTCCAACCCAGGGATCGAACCCAGGTCTCCCACATTGCAGGCAGATTTACCAGCTGAGCCACAAGGAAAGCCCCCTTTAAATTACAAAATCTATTTCAATTCTAGTGATCCATCTTTTCAAATTGTTCAAATTATGTATTTCTTCTTTTAAAAAAAATCTATTTCTTTGTGGTTCAATTTTGGTGGCTGTTTGTTTCTAGTAAACATACAGGTTTCTAGGACAAGAAACTTGTCCATTTCTTTTTGGTTGTCAAATTTGTTTTCGTATGATTATTCCCTTATGGTGAGGCATCAGTTGTTATGTCTCTTTTTTTCATTTCTTATTTTACTNTGGTGGCTGTTTGTTTCTAGTAAACATACAGGTTTCTAGGACAAGAAACTTGTCCATTTCTTTTTGGTTGTCAAATTTGTTTTCGTATGATTATTCCCTTATGGTGAGGCATCAGTTGTTATGTCTCTTTTTTTCATTTCTTATTTTACTCGATGGACATCTAGGTTGCTTCCATGTTCTAGCTATTGTAAATAGTGCTGCAGTGAACAATGGGATACATGTGTCTTTTTCAATTTTGGTTTTCTCAGGATATATGCCTAGGAGTGGGATTGCTCAGTCATGTGGTGGTTTTATTCCTAGCTTTTTAAGGAAACTCCATACCATCTTCCATAGTGGCTGTATCAATTTACATCCCTACCAACAGTGCAACAGGTCTTTTCTCCACACCCTCCCCAGGATTTATTGTTTGTAAACTTTCTGATGGGGGACATTCTGACTGGTGTGAGGTGATAGCTCATTGTAGTTTTGATTTGCATTTCTCTAATAATGGGAGATGTTGAGCATCTTTTCATGTGTTTGTTAGCCATCTCTATGTCATCTTTGGAGAAATGTCTGTTAAGGTCTTTCCCCCACTTTTTGATTGGGTTGTTTGTTTTTCTGGTGTTAATTGTATGAGCTACTTGTATATTTTGGAAATTAATCCTTTGTCAGTTGTTTCATTTGCAATTATTTTCTCCCATTCTGAGGGTTGTCTTTTCACCTTGCTTATAGTTTCATTTGCTGTGCAAAAGCTTTTAAGTTTAATCAGGTCCCACTTGTTTACTTTTGCTTTTATTTCTGTTAGTCTAGGAGGTGTATCATAGAGGATCTTGCTTTGATTTATGTCATCGAGTGTTCTGCCTGTTTCCTCTAAGAGTTTAATAGTTTTTTTGTTTTACATTTAGGTCTTTAATCCACTTGAGTTTATCTTTGTGTATGGTGTTAGGAAGTGTTCTAATTTCATTATTTTACATGTAGCTATCCAGTTTTCCCAGCACTATTTATTGAAAAGGCTGTCTGTGCCCCACTGTATATTCTAGCCTCCTTTGTCAAAAAAAGGTACCCATAGGTGCATGGGTTTATTTCTGGGCTTTCTATTTTGTTCCATTGGTCTATATTTCTGCTTTTCTGCAAGTACCATACTGTCTTGATGACTGTATCTATGTAGTGTAATCTGAAGTCAGGAAGGTTGATTCCTCCAGCTCCATTCTTTCTCAAGACTGCTTTGGCTATTTGGGGTCTTTTTTGTTTCCATATGAATTGTGGAATTTTTTGTTCTAGTTCTGTGAAAAATGCCTTTGGTAATTTGATAGGGATAACACTGAATCTGTAGTTGAATTTGGTAGTAAAGTCATTTTCACAGTATTGATTCCTCCTACCCAGAAACATGGAATATCTCTACCTCTGTTTATGTCATCTTTGTTTTCTTTCATTAGTGTGTTATAATTTTCTGTGTACAGGTCTCTTGTCTCCTTCAGTTCAGTTCAGTTCAGTTGCTCAGTTGTGTCCAACTTTTTGCAACTCCATGAATCACAGCACGCCAGGCCTCCCTGTCCATCACCGACTCCCGGAGTTCACTCAGATTCACGTCCATCGAGTCAGTGCTGCCATTCCTAGATATTCTATTCTTTTTGTTGCAGTGGTGGATGGGATTGATTCCTTATTTCTCTTTCTGATTTTTCATTGTTAGTATATAGAAATGCAAGTGATATCTATGAATTGATTTTGTATCTTGCAACTTTGCTAAATTCACTGATTAGCTCTAGTAATTTTCTGATACTGTCTGTAGGATTTTCTATGTACAGTATCATGTCATTTGCAAATAGTGAGAACTTTACTACTTCTTTTCTGATCTGGATTCCTTTTATTTCTTTTTCTTCTCTGATTGTGGTAGCTAGGACTTCCAGAACTATGTTGAATAATAGTGGAGAAGGTGGACACCCTTGTCTTGTTCCTTATCTTAGGGGGAATGCCTTCAGTTTATTACCATTGAGAAGAATGTTTGCTGTAGCTTATCATATATGGCCTTTACTGTGTGGAGGTAGGTTCCTTCTATGCCCATTTTTTGAATAGTTTTAATTATAAATGGGTGCTGAATTTTGTCAAAGGCTTTTTCTGCATCTATTGAGATTATCATATGTTTTTTTCTTTCAGTTTGTTAATATGGTGTATCACATTGATTGATTTGTGTATATTGAAGAATCCTTGCATCCCTGGAATAAACCCAACTTCATCGTGGTATACGAGCTTTTTCATGTGTTGCTGAATCCTGTCTGCTAGAACTTTGCTGAGGATTTTTGGGTCTGTGTTCGTCAGTGATATTGGCCTGCAGTTTTCTTTTTATGTGTTGTGTTTGTCTGGTTTTGGTATCAGGGTGAAGGTGGCCTCGTAGAATGAGTTTGAAAGTGTTCCTTCCTCTGCAATTTTTTGAAAGAGTTTTATTAGGATAGGCATTGGCTCTTCTCTAAATGTTTGATAGAATTCTCGTGTGAAACCACCTGATCCTGGGCTTTTACTTTTTGGGAGATTTTTTTTATCACAGCTTCAATTTCAGTGCTTGTAGTTGGGTTATTCATCATTTCTATTTCTTCCTAGTTCAGTCTTGGAAGATTGAACTTTTCTAAGAATCTGTCCATTTCTTCCAGGTTATCCATTTTATATATTATTGCCATAGAATTGACCATAAAAGTCTCTTATAATCCTTTGTACTTCTGCATTGTCTCTTGTAACCTCTCCTTTTTCATTTCTAATTTTGTTGATTTGATTCTTCTCTCTTTTTTTCTTGATAAGTCTGGCTAAAGGTTTGTCAATTTTGTTTATCTTCTCAAAGAACCAGCTTTTAGTTTTATCTGATAACTGCTTTTTATGCATCCCATGATTTTGTATGGTAGAGTTTTCCTTTATATATTAAACTCTTTTGGTTGCAGATATCCCACACACCAGTGAATTTGGTCCTTATTAGGTGTGTCAAATGACATGGTGGTCTTTAGTCTTGAGAGGGTGGTAAGCAGAAATACCAGATAATATATTCATGTCAGTTTCATCAAGGCAAATAACTTTATGAGTAGAGAAACTGAGTTACTTTATCAACTTCAGAAGCAGTTTCCTGAAATAAAAATCTGACATATTTTTGCAACAAGGTCTTAGATTTGTATGCAGTAAGATTTCTATTTGAGGAAGTACATTTTAGGAAATATAAAATTTCAAATCATTGCAATTTATATTTTATTATAAATTATAATTTGAGTTTTTTCTGTGCTTTTGAAAGTTGGTTGAGATCATGAATTTACTGAGTTTAAAAGTTTAACATGCCTTCTGCTACTGTGGCATTTCATTTCAGTTCAGTTCAGTTGCTCCATGTCCGACTCTTTGCGACCCTATGAATCGCAGCACGCCAGGCCTCCTTGTCCATCACCAACTCCCGGAGTTCACTCAGACTCATGTCCGTCAAGTCAGTGATGCCATCCTGCCATCTCATCCTCTGTCGTCCCCTTCTCCTCCTGACCCCAATCCCTCCAGCATCAGAGTCTTTTCCAATGAGTCAGGTCTTCGCATGAGGTGGCCAAAGTACTGGAGCTTCAGCTTGAGCATCATTCCTTCCAAAGAAATCCCAGGGCTGATCTCCTTCAGAATGGACTGGTTGGATCTCCTTGCAGTCCAAGGAACTCTCAAGAGTCTTCTCCAACAACAGTTGAAAAGCTGTGGCATTTAGTTTGTATTAATAAATCAATGAGTATGTATTACTCAGGTGCTATCAGTCTTACAGAATTATCTGGGAGGATAATAATGCAATGCTTACCTTTTCAGCTTTTGGTTTTATTGTAGAATAGTCTTTGTAAAATTGCAATGATAGCTTTCAGATAATCTAGATTTTAAAAAACTGGTTTTGTGAACCAGTGATGTCTCTTTCTTAACTATTGTGCTTTTCATTGGTATCCGTCCAGCTCTTATGTACATACCATGTGCTTTGACATTCCATTTCAAAATAGGATAAAGCAGTTTCTTTTTCTTTCCCCAAAGTTTCTTTTTGTCCCCCCAACTTACCAGTAATATAGATATTATAAACTCACGTCAAAGCTTAAAATAAACCCTGGCAAAAGGTCAGTATTTTGGTGTAAACCTTTAACCATCTACAGTTACACAGTTTTTTCACTGTTTGTTGTCACTGTTGTTCAGTAGCTAAGTCGTGTATACCTCTTGGGGACCTCGTGGGCTGCAGCATGCCAGGCTCCTCTGTCCTCTGCTATCTCCTGGAGTTTGCTCACATTCATGTTCATTGAGTCGGTGATGCTATCCAACCATTTCATCCTCTGCCACTCCCTTCTCCTTTTCATTGTTATTGGACTCAATAATGAGCTCCAATTCTAAAACTAAAGACTAAAGTTAGATTAGTATTTACTAAACTTTACCTATTTCTTACATATGGGAATGTATAACTAGTACATATTTTGGCATAATTTTATTCTGAGAAAGTTGTTCTTTTAAACAACTTAATAGTACATTTTAAAAGTATTTTATTATTGAAGATAGCAACAAGCATTTGAGCTGCCACTTGTGGAAAAGACTTATACATCCATTTTCACAGAGCTGGACAGAAAAAACACCCTTTTCCAATAACACAAGAGACAACTCTACATATGGACATAACCAAATGGTCAATACCAAAATCAGATTGGTTACGTTGTTTGCAGCCAAAGACGGGAAAGTCTATACAGTTAGCAAAAACAAGACCTGGAGCTGACTGTGTCTCAAATCATCAGCTCCTTATAGCAAAATTGAGGCTTAAACTAAAGAAAGTAAGAAAAACCATTGGGTCCTTCAGGTATGACCTAAATCATACCCCCCTAAATAAAATCCCTTATGATTATACAGTAGAGGTGGTGAATAGATTCAAGGGGTTAGATCTGGTAGACAGAGTGCCTAAAGAACTATGGACGAAGGTTTGTAACATTGTACAGGAGACAGTGACCAAAACCATCCCAAAGAAATGTAAGAAGGCAAAGTGTGTGTCTGAGGAAATGGCTAGGGAAAGAAGAGAAGCGAAACGCAAAGGAGAAAGGCGAGGGTATACGCAACTGACTGCAGAATTCCAGAGAATAGCAAGGAGAGAGAAGGGCTTCTTAAATGAACAGTGCAAAGAAACAGAGGAAAATAATAGAATGGGAAAAATTAGACCTCTCTTCAAGAAAATAGGAAATCTCAAAGGAACATTTCATGCAAGGAGGGGCATGATAAAGGACAGAAACATAAAGGACCTGACAGAGGCAGAACAGATTAAGAAGAGGTGGCAAGAATACACAGAACTGTACAAAAAAGGTCTTAATGACTCACCATAACGGTTTGGTCACTCACCTCGAGCCAGACATCCTGAGTCTTAAGTCAAGTGTGCCTTAGGAAGATTACTACCAACAAAGCTAGTAGAATTGATGGAATTCCAGGTGAGCTGTTTCAGATCCTTAAAGATGATGCTGTTAAAGTGCTGCACTCAATGTGTCAGCAAATTTGGAAAGCTCGGCAGTGGCTACAAGACTGGAAAAGGTCAGTTTTCATCCCAATTCCAAAGAAGGGCAGTGCTAAAGAATATTCAGACTATCAAACAATCGCATTTGCTTCCCATGCTGGTAAGGTTACTTTTAAAATCCTTCAAGCTACTTCAGCAGTACTTGAATTAAAAACTTCAAGATGTACAGACTAGGTTTAGAAAAGGCAGAGAAACCAGAGATCAAATGGCCAACATCTATTGGATTATAGAGAAAGCAAGGGAATTCCAGAAAAACACCTAATGCTGTTTCTTTGACTACACAAAAACCTTTGTGTGGATCACAACACATTTTGGAAAATTCTGAAAGAGATGGGAATACCAGACCACCTTACCTGCCTCCTGAGAAATCTATATGCAAGTCACGAAACAGCAGTTAGAACCTTACATGGAATAACTGACTGATTTAAAATTCAGAAAGAAGTACAAGGCTGTATATTGTCATTCTCTTGTTTAACTTTTATGCAGGGTACATCATGTGAATTGCCAGCCTGGAGGAAGTTCAAGCTGGAATCAAGATTCCCAGGAGAAATATCAATAACCTAAAATACGCAGATGATACCACCATAATGGCAGAATGTAAAGAGGAACTTAAGAGCCTCTTGATGAGGGTGAAAGAGGAGAGTGAAAAAGCTGGCTTGAAACTCAACATTCAAAAAACAAAGATCATGGCATCCGGTTCCATCATTTCATGATGAGTAGAGGGGAAAACGGAGAAGGCAATGGCATCCCACTCCAGTACTCTTGCCTGTAAGATCCCATGGGCAGAGGAGCCTGTAGGCTGCAGTCCATGGGGTCGCGAAGAGTCGGATACGACTGAGTGACTTCACTTTCACTTTTCACTTTCATGCATTGGAGAAGGAAATGGCAACCCACTCCAGTGTTCTTGCCTGGAGAATCCCAGGGACGGGGAGTCTGGTGGGCTGCCATCTGTGGGGTCACACAGAGTCAGACACAACTGAAGCGACTTAGCAGCAGCAGCAGAGGGGAAAAAGTGGAAGTAGTGAGAAATTTTTCTCTTCTTGGGCTCCAAAATCACTGTGGATGGTGACTGCGGCCATGAAATTAGAAGACACTTGCTTCTTGAAAGGAAAGCTATGGCAAACCTACATAGCATATTAAAAAGCAAAGACATCACTTTAACACATGTTCATATAGTCAAAGCTGTAGTCTTTCCAGTAGTCATGTACAGGTGTGAGAGTTGGACCTTAAAGAAGGCTGAGTGCTTAAGAATTGATACTTTCATTTGAACTGTGGTGCCAGAGAAGACTCTTGAGAGTCTTTGGGACAGCAAGGAGATCAAACCAGTCCATCCTAAAGGAAATCAACCGTGAATATGCATTGGAAGGACTGATGCTGAAGCTGAAGCTCCAATAGTTTGGCCCCCTGATGCGAAGAGCTGAAGGATTGAAAGATTGAAGGCAAAAAGAAAAGAGAGTGACAGAAGATGAGATGTTTGGATATCATCACCAATTCAATGGACATGAACTCAGGCGAGCTCCAGGAGATAGTGAAGGACAGGGAGGCATGGTGTCCATAGGGTTGCAAAGAGTTGGATGTGACTTAGTGACAGAACAACAATGATGAACATTTTAGACATCATGACATTGACAGTAATATTCTCAAACTAATGATTTCCTCATAATTAAGATATTTCTTGAACCAGAAAAATAATCAATTATTCATTTTCTTTATTCTTATGTCCTCAAAACAATTAAGTGAGTGGTTGTTTTTAATCTGTTTTTTTCCACCAGGCATTCTTATGAGGTAAATCAGATATTATCAATTAATTAAAGTTGGGAATAATGTCACAATGGGAAAAACCTATTTAATTCTGGCATTAATACATTGAGAATTTGTAGCTGGTATAATAACATACATGTATATTTTCATATTTGAAAGTCAGGCATGTATTGATTTCACTAGACTATCAACACCAAAGTTAATATATTGGTATGCGTGTACTTTTATATAACATTATAGTGTATAATGATTTAAAGAAAAGCTACACTTAAAATACTAATTCCAGATATTACTGTAACAAATAATACTTGTTTTATTGGGCAGCTCTTCAGCACGCAGGAAGAAATCCATCCCAAAAGACCATTAATAAGTATTGGACTCCTCAAACTGCCAAGCTGAATTTTGATGATTTTTGTATAATTTTAAGAAAGGAAAAACCAACCTCAAAAGCAGAATTGCTAAAATCATTTAAGCAATTAGATGTTAATGATAATGGCTCTATTTTACACACTGATCTTTATAAACTTCTAACAAAGGTAAGATCTGTCAAACAGTTTTATAATATGCCTATTTTGCAAAACAACTTGGAATCTAGCTTTGGCTACCAAAGTCCACATGAGAAATAACTGTTTCACTGGCAGGTGAAATGAATCACTTATATATTGTTTGTAAAGTACTTAAGGATCCTTCTATATGACACGTGCTTTTTTTAAAAAAGAGAAAGTATAAAATTGAGCCTATGTTGTAATCCTCTTGTGCTCCTTTGCAATTCTTTCCTGCCAGAACAGTTTGTAAATCAGTGATAAGTTCATATGTGATAAGTAAAAGAGAACTAAAGTATAAATGAGATTCAGAAACCATTCTGTTTCTCAGTACAACACAAGAAAGTATTCTTACTCTAAATTTAATAGTAGTTATTATTGAATCTATGATATATATATTTGAAATTTAGTAAACTGAACTTCAGTTTTTATATACTTTATAAAATTTAATAAAATTGTGAAATTTTATTTTATGTAATGGGTTCATTCTTGCTTGACANAGTATTCTTACTCTAAATTTAATAGTAGTTATTATTGAATCTATGATATATATATTTGAAATTTAGTAAACTGAAATTCAGTTTTTATATACTTTATAAAATTTAATAAAATTGTGAAATTTTATTTTATGTAATGGGTTCATTCTTGCTTGACATTATATTCATTCTGAGATTTTTAATGAAAGATATATTCAAACTTATTTACAGAAAAGATTAAAATTTCCATTCTCCCCATACATGACAAAGTAATCATCTTTGTCTTTAAATACTTTCTTTCTTCCAGAAGGGTGAGAAGATGACTCGAGAAGAAGTAAATGCCATAATAAATTTGGCTGATGTAAATGCAGATGGAAAATTTGACTATATCAAGGTACATAAGCTCATTCTGAAGTAAATTTGCTTACTGAATAGAAGAGGTATTTTTAAAGAGGCATATCACATATACTGACAATAATATATATATGTACTAATTTTACTTGAAATTTAGACTCTCCAGTTCAATTGTAATCTGATGACTACATTAAAAATAATATTATCAAGTTGAAGTACATGCATGTGCATACACACACAAACGCACACTCTCTTCTCTGAAATACACCTTTTCCAGAGTGGAAGAATCATAAAAATTATTTAGAACAAATACAAGTCTACACATGTCTTGTAAAAAAATAATAATAAATCACCTCTCTTTGTGTAACATTTTATTTTCACTCAGGGTATGGCCTCCTCATTGAATTATGGCTGCATTTCACTAGGGCACTTGAGGGTGGTCAATCTGATTCAAGAAAATAAAATGAGTAACCTAGTTCAATAGGAAATATATTCCGTCTATCAGTCTTGCCTACTAATGTACATTTTCTCCTCCCAAATGTGTGATTGAATGTTTTATCCACTGGAATACTTTTTTGTTTCCTGTAGTTTTGTAAATTATATATGGCAACCAATGAACAGTGTCTCAAAACGGCTCTAGAAAAATTGGAGGTTGACAGTAAACTGAGGTGTCAACAGTTTGGAAGCCACATGGAAGGGTCCCCTGGAAGGGACCCATCACCGGTACCAAAAGCATCACCTAGAATCATAAGAAAAACTGGTCAGGAATCATTCTCAAATAAAGGTACTAACTTTTCTGTTAAGAATTACGGATCATGGTCAGATAAATTTTTCCTTCTGTCTTAGCTTATCAGTGATAAATGAAAACCCAACTTTTAATAGCTACTGTTTCTGGACTCACTTAACTATAAAAATCTAGTAAAGTAAAATTTTATTATGGAACTTGACTTGGCTATGCTCATTATGTTTTATTAAAACTAAAATTTCAGGCAAAAAATGACATATTTAAATAAAGAATCTTATTAGTAGGTCATAAATTCTAAATTAAATAAATCTTATTAGTAGATCATAAAATCATAAAGAGCCATTAAAGCCTTATAAATATAAAATCTTTTGAGTTTATTTCAATAGGAAGAACAAAGAGAATGAAATTAATATATAGTCCTTTCATACTACACTGTGTTTAGAAACAGACTTCTTATTGACAGCTTTTCATAATGTAAGACTAAATAACTATTACTTCTTACAGGTGACACCAGGAATTCTTCACTGGCAACAGCCANTGAAATTAATATATAGTCCTTTCATACTACACTGTGTTTAGAAACAGACTTCTTATTGACAGCTTTTCATAATGTAAGACTAAATAACTATTACTTCTTACAGGTGACACCAGGAATTCTTCACTGGCAACAGCCAGACAGTTCAAAACATCTGTTTCCTTAACAGTTACCATGGGTGCTGATAGTAATCAAAACTCAAAGTTAATTGAGCCACACTCAATAAAGGTATAGTATTTTAAATGAATGGATACAACTTTTTCTGAAAACAAATTTGACATTAAATTTATTAATGACTATTTAGTGTTTACAGAGAATAGGTAAAGTTTATGAAGTAATTCTTTGAGGATTTGGGGGATCACAGCATTTCTTCCTGGAAGCCAGTTCTAATAAGTTTAATGTTGAATAGGAATATTAAAAGGACTTCAGTTTAAAAATAATGATTCTCCAATGTTTGAACTTGATGAAGAGATTATGAATGTACTTTGCCAAGCAGTTTTTTGGTTTTAACAAATACTTTTAATAGGTGCTTCTTATAAATAAGTCATTCATTCAATATCAAGTTCCTTTGAGAGAAAGACGGCAAAGTCACTTTGCTAAGTCAATATTTGTAGAGTGTTAATATTGATCTTCTTCCTTTGTTTTTCCTTTCTAGACTCAACCTTTACTAGTTTTCTTTCAACAGAAAATAATAGCTACAGAAATATAGAACATTAACTGGAAGCTGCTAGGATACATTAAAAATGTGTATCTAGGGACCTCTGTAAAAGGGGGGAAAATGGTTATGACCACATACTATAACTGCTGTTAGAAAACTGAACTGATTGTTCTCAAGAGCTACATTTTTGTTTCAAATAACAACTCTGTATTTGTTATTGAACTCTGAAGTCTCTTATATCTTTAAATTGCTAGACAGTGACATTTGTTCTATATTAAAATTTTAAAGCATATCTCAAAGGAATTTTGTTCAGACTGTTTAGGAATCTCTACACCCTAAGCAATTTGGTGTGCATGTCCAACATGTTCACACACAATATTTAGTGTTCCAGCAATATTATTTTCCACCAATGGAAGCTTTCTGTATTTTGCAACTAAATTAAATGCTAATGAAATTAACTTAGTTAAATAATTGTTGTTTACCTGGTATAATTATATACATAAATATAATTTTAGCCAGTATAAATAAAATTTTATTCTATCCATGTGGCTCTGAGGGTAAAGCATTTAAATATTAATGTGGGTTATATTAAGGCCAACTTTTTCTGTGCTTCATGCTGTTATTAATTGGGCCCACACCAACAAATATTCTGTTGCTGATGCTGTTAAGTCGCTTCGGTCGTGTCCGACTCTGTGCGACTCCATTGACGGAAGCCCACCAGGCTCCCCGGTCCCTGGGATTCTCCAGGCAAGAACAGTGGAGTGGGTTGCCATTTCTTTCTCCAATGCATGAAAGTGAAAAGCAAAAGGGAAGTCGCTCAGTCGTGTCTGACTCTTTGCGACCCCACGGACTGCAGCCTACCCGGCNCTGGGATTCTCCAGGCAAGAACAGTGGAGTGGGTTGCCATTTCTTTCTCCAATGCATGAAAGTGAAAAGCAAAAGGGAAGTCGCTCAGTCGTGTCTGACTCTTTGCGACCCCACGGACTGCAGCCTACCCGGCTCCTCTGTCCATGGAATTTTCTAGGCAAGAGTACTGGAGTGGGGTGCCACTAATAATGTGAACTATTTTTAGTGTAGTGGGCACTGAATTAAAAAATGAAGATTTCTGTTTCATTATTAATAATATGCCAAGTTAGAGTAGCATAATATTTCATTTATTAATTCATTTATTCAACAAGTATTTATTTATGCCTTGCCACACAGCTTGTGGGATCTTAGTTCCCTCATCAGGAATTGAACCCAAGTCCTCAGCTGTGAAAACATGGAGTCTTAACCACTGGACTGCTAGGGAATTCCCACGACAACAAATATTTATTGAATGACTATTTTGTGCCAAGCACTGTTCTAAGGTGCTGGTTAAAACCTTAGAATGGACAGACCTGTGTTTAAATTTTAGCTTTGTCACTTAATAACTGTGTGACCTTTGATAAGGTAGTCAGCAGCCCTTCTGAGTTTTAGTTTGCTTATCTATAAATTGCAAGTAGTTATGTTTAGTGTGTTTTTTAAAGATTTAAACACCTAACATATATAAACCATTTATTACAGTGACAAGGATGTATTAATAGTTTTACTTTAATAAATAATATTGTTAATATTATTATAAGAAGGTGAAGTCACTCAATCATGTCCACCTCTTTGCAACCCCATGGACTGTAGCCTACCAAGCACCTCCATCCATGAGATTTTCCAGGCAAGAGTACTGGAGTGGGTTGCCATTTCCTTCTCCAGGGGATCTTCCTGACCCAGGGATCAAACCCAGGTCTCCTGCATTGCAGGCAGATGCTTTATGGTCTGAGCCACCAGGGCAGTCCAAAGTGAAGTTGCTCAGTCGTGTCCAACTCTTTGCAACCCCATGGACTATACAGTCCATGGAATTCTCCAGGCCAGAATACTGGAATAACATTACAGATGGATTCTTTACCAGCTTAGCCCAAGAATACTGGAGTGGGTAGCCTATCCCTTCTCCAGCGGATCTTCCCAACCCAGGAATCAAACCAGGGTCTCCTGCATTGCAGGTGGATTTTTTACCAACTGAGCTATCAGGAAAGCCCGGTATTATTATGGAACAAAGAAATTACTGCAGGTCTTAATATGGGAATGACATGATGAAAGATAATTTAAGAAAAGTTATTCTATTATTGTATTGGGTTTTCCTGGTAGCTCAGAGATTAAAACATCTGCCTGCAGTGTGGGAGACCTGGGTTCGATCCCTGGGTTGGGAAGATCCCCTGGAGAAGGAAATGGCAACCCACTCCAGTATTCTTGCCTGGAGAATCCCATGGATGGAGGAGCCTGGTGGGCTACAGTCCACGGGTTCGCAAAGAGTCGGACACGACTGAGTATTATATATTGAGGTTTCAAATTAGGGAGACCATTGAGAGGGTGATAGAGGACAGCTAGGCCAAGGGTAGTACCTGAACATAGTAAGGAAGGGACAGATCTAAGAGACCGGTGGTCCCCAACCTTTTTGGCATCAGGGACCCGTTTCATGGAAAACAATCTTTGCATGGACCAGGCTGGGTGGGGAATGATTTCGGGATGATTCAAGTGCGTTACATTTATTGTGCACTTTATTTCTATTCTTTGGCTATCTCAAGACATTCCACCTTGACCTTTGGGTTAGGGTTTGCTCTCTTGTGAGAATCTCATGCTGCTGCTGATCTGACAGGAGGCAGAGCTCAGGCAGGAATGCAAGCGATGGGAAGCACTGTAAATACAGATGAAACTTTGCTTCCTCTCCTGCTACTCACCTCTTGCTGTGCAGCCTTGGGGCTGGGGACTCCTGTAATAGACAAGGCCAAAATTAATCTGTAGGCCATAGTGATTGTGTAACAGAAGGCTAAATTTTTGCATCTAATGACATCAAGAACAAGGAAAGGTATTCAGGTATTAGGAATTAGGTGAGAGGTAGTAGAATTTAATGATTGAATGGAGAAGGCATACTGTCAACTTGTAAATTCTGTGGCTTTCATGTAAAATCTAATGTCTTTTGGAAATACTTCATAGCTTTCATATTTCTTACCTGACATTTTTTTGTCCTTTTCCTGATCTTGATATTGCCTACTGTTTTGTATTCTCTAATATTTCTTACATGAGCAGAAATGGTTTTTTAAAAAATCTATGATCCTTTTGTTATTCAGCAGAATTTAGTTCTTTGTTTGCATTTTACTTTGAGGTTACTTTTAAATTTTTCTTAAGTTTTATGTTTCTTAAGTTTCACAACTCTAAAAAGTACTTGGTTAGGAATATAGTTATTATATAATTTGTTTTAATTGAGATTGGTAGAAAAACTTAATAAGATAATTATTAAATTTTCTTCAAGTACTTTAAATCTATTTTAAACAAGTTTACTACCTCAATTTTATGTATAGTGGAGAAGTATGGAATTGGGAGAGATAAGAAGGGTCTTTTCAGAAATTAGAAAATTATTGTAATGGAGTATGCAGACACCAGATTGTAAACCATAAATCCACACAAATGATAAAATACTTGAATTACACCCTTCAAGGAGGAGGAAATATAACCTTTACAGGAACTATACATGTATTGCTTTCTGTATGCTATACATAGGTACTGTATCACTGTTCTTTTCTCAGCCCTCAATTCTATCTAAATATTTATTTTAAATTTTATCATGTACAGGGGATGTCAGAAATTTTTCTTTGAGAGAATAGCTTCAGTTGACAGTCATGGCTAAAATTAGAGAAAGTCATGAATTTTAAATTCCAGAGATTCAGTATTGTATCTAGACTCCTAGTTAGAAATGCCTACATATATTTTACATATATATGCCATGTGCTTAGTCGCTGAGTTGTGTCCAACTCTTTGCGACCCCATGGACTGTAGTCCACCAGGCTTCTCTGTCCATGGGATTCTCCAGGCAAGACTACTGGAGTGGGTTGCCATGCCCTTTTCCAGGGGATCTTCCCAACCCAGGGGTCAAACCCAGGTCTTCTGCACTGCAGGCAGATTCTTTACCATCTGAGCCACCAGGAAAGCTCATTTTACATATATATATAGTATAATATGTGTATAACATATAAGTTATATATGTCTATATATGTAAAACAAGAAAAATATAAACATTTTATTCTTGAAATGGTTGTCTAACTTAATTTTTTTGAAAGCTCCAGATAATAATTTTCTTATAAAAGTCTCACATTTTCAAAATGTCGATCAATTCAACTTGTTGATTACTTTGGCAATCCATATCAAATTTTTCCCTTACAAATCATCTATTTAGCCTCTTGTTTTTAAGTATGTAGAGTTTATAATTCTTAAATAACAAAAAAAATTCAATAGCATTGTTTACTTACTTTTCTTAACAGACAGCAAATAGCCTTCTAATAATGTAATATAAGGTATCTTTATAAGAAACAACAGTGATGTTGATGATAGTGATGATGACATACAAGTTCCTCTTTTGACCACGTCTATAAACTGAACTGAACTGAACTGATAGCTGATGAAGGACTTCCCAGGGAGCGCTAGTAGTAAAGAATCCGCCTGCCAATGCAGGAGACATAAGAGATGTGGGTTTGATGCCTGTTCAGGAAGATCCCCTGGAGGAGAGCTTGGCAACCCACTCCAGTGTTCTTGCCTGGAAAATCCATGGACAGAGGAGCATGGCAGGCTACAGTCCATGGGGTTGCAAAAAATTGAACATGACTAAAGCGACTTAGCATGCACGCAGACATGGCAGACCAACTGCTTAATAATTCTGCCTCACCTAAACCTTTAATAATGCAGAATTGTATGTCAAAACAGATTAAATTCTCTACAATGTTCCAGGAAAAATATAATTTTACTGATAAATTTGTTTTTGATAGCTAGAATTTTCAACTTTCCTATTTTTAATTTATGCTTTTAAGCATTTCCTTACACATTGTGAATGGAATAATATTTGTGTATGACAAATGAATTTTTTCCTTTTATATGAATTTACTTGAATTGGTAGAATATAGCACCACCTTATGCCCTGTGTAAGAATTACAAGCTACTGTTTTATTTCTGCTTTATATTGCTTTATACATGGAATTTCTTACTCTAGCATGCTAGGATTTTATTTTTTAAACTGAACCTTCTTTCATTTTTCTCATAACACTCAAACTGTCAACTTAATCTATAATCCTTTCAAATTAATTTATTTGAATGAGCCAGATATTTTGTCAGTACTTTTTTCTTTTAATTTATAACATTTTAGTATAGGTTCTAGAGAAAAAGCTTTGTGTGATTGAAAGTCTATTTGTTTTAAAGGAAATGTGGGGTTGAATAAGCATTGTGTGTTGAATAACTCTGATAGATCTAAAGAATTTGAATTCTTCCCTTAAAACAAGAGAGGTACAAATTCTCCTAATGGTGTTATTTAGTATTCAAAATAATCTGATTATCATATTGAAGTTTGGTTGGTTTATATAGCATGGCATTTGGCTTTCTTCTATTCTATAATGATTATTGTCTTACCATTTTCTAGCCTTTTAACCATGGATTATATTTGGTGTCTTTCAAAGAAACTTATAAATACTCTTCTACCTATTCCTTAACTCACTTCCCTAACTCACTCCCCAGCCAAATTTTATAAAACCATCTCCTGTCAGCCAGAAATATCATAAGCACATGGAGAAATCCTTCGTCTTCAAGTTTCCCAAACGCCACATCTTGTCATCCAACCATCTTGTCCTCTGTCATCCCCTTCTTCTGCCCTCAACCTTTCCCAGCATCAGGGTCTTTTCCAGTGAGTTGCCTCTTTGTATCAGGTGGCCACGCTATTGGAGCTTCAGCTTCGGCATCAGTCCTTCCAATAAATTTTCAGGATTGATATCCTTTTGGATTTGCTGGTTTGATCTCCTTGTTCTCCAAGGGACTTCTCTAGCATGACACTTTGAATGAAATTATCAGTTCTTTGCGCTCAGCCTTCTTTATGGCCCATCTCTCACATCCTTACATGACTACTGGAAAAACCATAGCTCTGGCCATACAGAGCTATGTCAGCAGGGTAATGTCTCTGCTTTTTAATACGCTGTATAGGTTTGTCATACCTTTTGTTCCAAGGAGTAAGCATCTTTTAATATCATGGCTATAGTCACTGTCCACAGTGATTTTGGAGTCCAAGAAAATGGTCTGTCATTGTTTCCATTTTTTCCCCATTTATTTGCCATGAAATGATGGGACCAGTATACCAGGCAAGGTGCATTGCTTATTAGTTTCATTTAAACATTTTTTTAACCTAGGGATAGGAGGCAGCTATTGGAGAAGGCAATGGCACCCCACTCCAGTACTCTTGCCTGGAAAAATCCCATGGACAGAGGAGCCTGGTAAGCTGCAGTCCATGGGGTCGCGAAGAGTTGGACACGACTGAGCGACTTCACTTTTACTTTTCACTTTCATGCATTGGAGAAGGAAATGGCAACCCACNGTAATCTGTATTGTGTTTGTGGTATTCAGTTGCAATGCGTCTCTACAGACTGACCCCAAGGATTTAGCAGAAGAAGGGTGGACCAAGGATTCACTATTGCATGGGTCATGTAGAGTGTGTAGGGACAGAGTGGACGGTCAGGCCATTCAAGATGGCTGTTCTCTTGCTCTTTGGACATCCCTGCTTGACCAGTCCCCACTTTGCCTGACCACTAATCACATGAAAGTGCTCTGCCCCCTTCCCCAGCCAGTGATTGCTGGAATCCTTAGGCCAGACTGGCTCTACCTGCTAGCTTATTGAAGGGAAGCAATAAGTTAAACAATTAACTAAACGAGAGCAGAAACATCTGCTCTCCTGGTGGTCCTTAAGCTGTAAGGTCTGCGAGGGACTTTCCCTCCCTGGTGGTTTCCTTGGTAATTGATGAGCCAACCTGACATCAGTTACCCCTATAAAGGGTAGCCACACCCCCGAGTAGTGAAGTTTGCTTCCACTGCCTGCCTGTCTCATCTGGGTGTTGCTTCAGATCTATAAGATCCCCCTATATAATAAACTCAGAGAAGGCAATGGCACCCCACTCCAGTACTCTTGCCTGGAAAATCCCATGGACGGAGGAGCCTGGTAGGCTGTTGTCCATGGGGTCGCTGAGAGTTGGACACAACTCACTGACTTCCCTTTCACTTTTCACTTTCATGCATTGGAGAAGGAAATGGCAAGCCATTCCAGTGTTCTTACCTGGAGAATCCCAGGGACGGGGGAGCCTGGTGGGTTGCCGTCTATGGGGTTGCACAGAGTCGGACACGACAGAAGTGACTTAGCAGCAGCAGTGCAATAAACTACCGATGTCTCCGTCACTGTCTGCAGGCTCTTTCTTTGGTCTCGAGGCTGGGCAACTACAAGGCTTCCAGGCCTGCAGGGTGCAGACCAACATCCAACAAATTAAAAAGAACATGCTTTCAAAACATAGGGTCGATTTTAGAAAATTGACTGTATCTTCATCATTCACCTTTCCTTTCATCTGTATTAGTATCTTATATTATTGACTGGGAAGTGCTAAATGGCTTTAGAAAAAACTTTGGAATTGTAACTCTTAACTAATTATCCACTGATTTATTCACAAATACTTACTGAATATCTGCTGAATGTCAGAGATTGCTAGGTTCTGGAGAGTTAAAACAGGGTTTTTCCTCAAGGAAATCTCTTGTGAGGAATATCATTATTGATATAACAATGACATAAATGTGGGCATAATGATATACTAAATCATATGCTGCAATTTAAAATTGTGTCCAGAGCAATTTTTGATTTTAAGTGGCAAGCAAGAATGTAAATGACTATTATGTATTTTTAATGAAATTTATACAATGAAATATCTTTATAATTATCTGATGATTTAAAAGTTTGGTCATACACAAAGAGTAAGACAATGTCTAAAATTAGAATAATAGTAGTGAGATTCCATGGGGTCTTGAAGAGTCAGACACCACTGAGCGAACTGAACTAATGGGCATCCTTGTCTTTCTGATTTTAGAGAAAATGCTTTCAGTTTTTTGCCATTGAGGATAATGTTTGCTGTAGGTTTGTCATATATGGCCTTTATTATGTTGTGTTACCTCTATGCTTACTTTCTGGAGAGTTTTTAATCATAAATGGATGTTGAATTTTGTCAAAAGCTTCTTCTGCACCTGTTGAAATGATCATATGGTTTTTATCTTTCAATTTGTTAATATGGTGTATCCCATTGATTGATTTGTATACAGTGAAGAATCCTTGTATCCTGGGATAAAGCCCACTGGATAATGATGTATGATATTTTTAATGTGTTGTTGGATTCTGTTCACTAGAATTTTGTTGAGAATTTTTGCATCTATGTTTATCAGTGATACTGGCTTGTAATTTTCTAAATGAAATTAAAGAATCTGTTTAGAGTTCACCTTAAAAATTGAGATAATTTATATATCATAAAATTTATCCTTTTAAAGTATATAATGCACATGTGGTATATTTAGCAATGGAATATTACTCATCCATTCAAAAAATGAAATAATGCCGTTTACAGCAACATGAATGAACCCATGGATAATCATACCAAGTGAAGCAACACAGACAAGAGACAAATATCATATTGCTTACATGTGGAATCAAAAAAAGATACAAATGAACTTATATTCAAGACAGAAATAGACTCACAGATATAGAAAACACACTTATGGTCCCAAGGGAAAATGTAAAGGGAAGGATAAATTAGGAGTTTGAGATTAACATATACACACTACTATATACAAAATAAATAACCAATAAGGACCTACTATATAGCACAGGTAACCACACTCGATATTGTGTAATAACCTATAAGCGAAAGGAATAAGAAAAAAATAGATGTGTATAACTGACTCTCTGCTGTATACCTGAAACTAACACAATATGTAAATCAACCATACTTCAATAAAGGTTTATAATGCAGTAGTTTTTAAATATTAACAAGGTTATATAACCATCACCACCATGTAATTCCAGAACACTTATCACCCCAAAAGAAATCTGCTACCCATTAACAGGCTTTCCATTTCCCTCCTTGCAGTCCCTGGCAACCACCAGTCTATTTTCTCTCCCTATGGATTTGCCTAATCTGCATATAAGTGGAATCATAGAATATACGGCCTTTTGTGCCTGATCTTCACTTAGAATATTTTCAAGATTTATCCATGTTGTAGTGTGAATCAGCACTTCATTCCTTTTTATGATAAAGTATTCCATTGTAAAGATATTTTTAGTCTCGTCATCAGTTGATGGATATTTGGGTTGCTTCCACTTTGTGGCTATTATGAATGTTACTATGAACATCATGTTCAAGTTTTTGTAGGGGCATATGTTTTCAGTATTCTTATATAAACATCTAGGACTAGAATTGCTGGATCATATAGTAACTCTGTGTGTAACATTTTGAGGAAATGCTGGAATGTTTTCCAAAGTGGATGCATAACTTTTCATTCGACCACCAAACTAGAGATCTCTTCAAGAAAATTAGAGATACAAAGGGAGCATTTCAGGCAAAGATGGGCTCGATAAAGGACAGAAATGGTCTGGACCTAACAGAAGCAGAAGATATTAAGAAGAGGTGGCAATAATACACAGAAGAACTGTACAAAAAAGATCTTCATGATGAAGATAATCACAATGGTTTGATCACTCACCTACAGTCAGACATCCTGGAATGTGAAGTCAAGTGGGCCTTAGAAAGCATCACTACNTCACCATCCTAGTTCTCTTAGCTTTCTCTCTTCTCTAGACTGTGGGAACAATTTTATTATGAACCACTAATTTGAGAGGTCATGATTATGTATTATATTGTCTCTTATTGTTCCATAACTAACATGTTATTAGTATGTACACTTATATGATGTGATGAAAATGTCACTTTATCTTGTTGATCATCCTCCTCCCAATCCACAACCCCAGTCTAATCAAGAGAAAAACCTCAGAAAAATTCCAATAGAGGAACATCCTATAATATATTTGACCAGTAATCTTTAATAAAACTGTCAGGGTAATGAAAAACAAGGAAGGTCAGAGAACTGTGAATTTTGAATTGATACTCATGTTTCTTTCTTTATTAATAGATTTTATTTCTTAAAACACTTTGAGATTTACAGAAAAACTGAGCAGGTAGTACCAAAAGTTTCCATACACCCTGGCACCAGTTTCCCCTATTATTAACATAATATATTAATATGGTATATTTGTTATGATTAATGAATAAATATACATTGTAATTATGTAAAGTCTATACTTGATTTGGCATTCCTTAGTTTCACCTAAATGCTCTTTTTCTGTTCCAGGATCCTGTCCAGGATACCACCTTACAATTAGTTATCATGGCCTTATTATGTCTATATATATAGACACTTATAATGCACAAACTGTATGTATAATACAGAAGTGGAATTGAAAGGATGTATATGCAAATATTCATAATGGTTATTACTACATCATGGTTAGTAGATATTTTTTTTAATACCTCATTTGTATCTTTTCAAGTTTTCTGCTGCTGCTGCTGCTAAGTCGCTTCAGTCGTGTCCTTCTCTTAGCGACCCCATGGACTGCNATGTATATGCAAATATTCATAATGGTTATTACTACATCATGGTTAGTAGATATTTTTTTTAATACCTCATTTGTATCTTTTCAAGTTTTCTGCTGCTGCTGCTGCTAAGTCGCTTCAGTCGTGTCCTTCTCTTAGCGACCCCATGGACTGCAGCCTACCAGGCTCCTCCGTCCATGGGACTTTCCAGGCAAGAGTACTGGGGTAGGGTGTCATTTTTGTCTGCCTACAGTGTGGGAGAGCTGGGTTCAATCCCTTGGTTGGAAAGATCTCCTGGAGAAGGAAATGGCAACCCACTCCAGTATTCTTGCCTGGAAAATCCCATGGACAGAGAAGCCTGGTAGGCTACAGTCCATGGGGTCACAAAGGGTCAGACACGACTGAGCAACTTTACTTACTTTTACTTCTTTAATTATAAAACAAAAGGGATTTTTTTTTTTAAGAATGCTACCACTAGGACAGCTCTCTTTTACAATGGAAGTGTGAACTTTTCTTGTTTTTGATGATCCTGACGATTTTGAAGAGTACTGGTCACATATAAGATGCTTCTCCATTGGAATTTGTCTGCTTTTTTCCTCCTGTTTACGGACTGGGGTATCAGTTTGGGGGAGGAAGATATCACATCCACTAGTGGTAAAGGATCTGCCTGCCAATGCAGGAGACACTAGGGACACAGGTTCGATCTCTGGGTCAGGAAAATCCTCTAGAGAAGGAATGGCAACCCACTCCAGTATTCTTGCCTGGAAAATTCCATGGCCAGAGGAGCCTGGTGAACTACAGTCCAAGGGGCCACAAAGAGTTGGACATGACTGAGCACACAAGGGTACATACTAATGATATGATTTAAAGTTGTTCATGTTGACTTTGGTCACCTGACTGAAGTAATGTTTGTCCAATTTCTATACCGTAAAGTTACCACCCCTCCACCTTTCCGAAATTGATTTGGACAAAATTCCCTGTGCACAGGCCATACTTAAGCAGTGAGGAATTACACTTTCCCGTTTTAGGGTGTAATCCCTGGTGGTTCAGATGGTAAAGCATCTCCCTGCAATGCAGGAGACCTAGGTTTAATCAATGGGTTGGGAAGATCCCCTGGAGAAGGGAATGGCAACCTACTCCAGTATTCTTGCCTGGAGAATTCCATGGACAGAGGAGCCTGGTGGGCCACAATTCATGGGGTTTTAAAGAGTCAGGCACAACTAAACAACTAACACTTTCTTTCTACGTAATTTATTTAGAATTCTGCACATGGGATTTTTTTTCTCTCCCATTTATTAATTTGTTCAAATGTTTATTTATATCAGTATAGTCTCTTTATATTTATCTTATACTTTGATATTACATTCCAATGCTACTTTATTTTGTGGTTCAACTTATTCAGGCTTTGGCCATTGGGAGCTCTTTCATTTGCCTCTTATGTACCTTTGACAGAGCCCCATCAATGTGNCTACATATGCTACTTTGGGCATCTGTATGTCTTCTCTGGAGAAAAGTGTATTTAGATCTTCCACCTATTTGTTGATTAGGTTGGTTTTGTTGTTGTTGTTGTTGTTGTTGAGCTACATGAATTTGTATATTTTGGAGATTAAGTCCCTTGTAGGTCATTTCATTTCTCCGATTCTGTGGGTTGTTTTTTCATTTTGTTTATGGTTTCCTTTGCTTGTACAAAAGGTTTTTTAAGCTTAATTAAGCTCCACTTGTTTACTTTTGTTATTATTTCCGTCACTCTAGGAGGTAGATTTTAAAATGATACTCCTGAGATTTATGTCAGAGTGTTTTGCCTACATTTTCCTCTAAGAGTTTTATAGTATCCAACTTTACACGTATGTCTTTGATCCATTTTGAGTTTATTTTTATGTATGGTGTTAGTGTTTTAATTTTGTTCTTTTACATGTAACAGTCCAGTTTTCCCAGCGTTGAAGAAATTGTCTTTTCTCCATCGTATATTTTTACCCCCTTTGTCACAGATTAGGTAACCACAAGTGCATGGGTTTATCTCTGGACTTCGGGCCTGTTCCACTGATTCACATTTCTGTTTTTGTGCCAGTACTATACTGTTTAATAACCATAGCTTTGTAGTATAGTCTGAAGTCAGACAGCCTGATTCCGCCAGCTCCAGCTTAAGATTGCTTAGGCTAGTTGGGGTCTTTTTTGTTTCCATACATATTGTAAAATACTTTGTTTTAGTTCTGTGAAAAATGTCATTGGTAATTTTATAGCATTGCATTGAATCTGTAGATTATTTGGGGTTGTATAATCATTTTCACGATATTGGTTCTTCCAATCCAAGGACGTGGTATATCTCTTCTTCTGTTTGTGCCATCTTTGATTTCTTTCATCAACATTTTGCAGTTTTCTGAGTAGAGGTTTTTGCCTCCTTAGGTTTATTCCTAGGTATTTTATTCCTTTTGATGTGATGGCAAATGGGATTGTTTCCTTGATTTCTCTTTTAAATCTTTTGTTAGTGTATAGAAATATAAGAGATTTCTGTGCATTTTATATCCTGCAAAATTCCAAATTTATTGATGAGTTCTAGTAGTTCTCTGGTAGCATCTTAGGATTTTCTATGTATAGTATCACATCATCTGCAGACAGTGACAGTTTTACTTTTCCAGTTTGGATTCTTTTTCTTCTCTGATTGCTATGACTAAGACAAGGGAATCCCATAAGGCTATCAGCTGACTTCAGCAGAAACTTCAGGGCAGAAGGGAGTGGCATGATGTACTGATATATTTAAAGTGATAAAAGGGAAAAAACCTACAACCAAGAATACCTAGCCTAGAGATTTGACTGAGGGATCAAAAGATTTACAAACAATCAAAAGCTAAAAGAGTTTGGTACCACCAAACAAGCTTTACAGCACATGTTAAGGGAACTTGCCTAAGTGAAAAAGGAAAGGCCACAACGAGAAACAAGAAAATTATGAAATAGCTCAATAGTAAAGGCAAACATACAGTAAAGGTAGGAAATCATCCACACACACAGTTAGCAGGGGATTAAAAGACAGAAGTACTAAATCAACTGTATCCACAATAAGCAGTTAAGGGATACACAAAAATGGAGATGTAAAATGATGTTAAGAACAGTAATCATAAGAGGAGAAGAGTACAAATGCAGGGCTGTTAAAATGCATTTAAGATTAAGAAGTCAGAAACTTTATCATATATATAGACTGCTATATTAAAAACCTCATGATAACCACAAACCAAAAATATATAGTAAATATAAACAGAGAAAGAAAAAAGGAATCCAAATATAACACTAAAGAAAGTCATCAAATCACAGGAGAAAACAACAACCAAAAAAAAAAAAATCCCACTATAAAAACAACCCCAAAACAATTAAAATGGCAATAAGAACATACATATCAATAATTACTCGAAATATAAATGGATGAAAGGTTTCACCCAAAAGACAGCTTTTATACTGTTATCTCACCAAATAACAAAGGTCATTAAAAATCATGACAAAAATTTTTACCATAATCAACAATACATCTTGTATAATATTTTAAGTGGTTAACCAAAAGGACACAATTTTACATGCAGTATCAGTGCAAATGTTATTATTGTTCAGTTGCTAAGTCATATCCAACTCTTTGTGACCCCATGGCCTGCAGCACACAGGCTCCTTGGTCCTGCACTATCTGAGTTTGAGCAAATTCATGTCCACTGAGTTAGTGATGCTATTTAACCATCTCATCCTCTGCCACTCCCTCCTTCTTTTGCCTTCAGTCTTTCTCAGCATCAGGGCCTTTTCCAATGAGTCAGCTGTTTGCATCAGGTGGCCACAGTATTGGAACTTCAGCATCAGTACTTCCAGTGAGTATTCAGGGTTGATTTCTCTTAGGATTGACTGGTCTGATTGGACTGCAAGGGACTCTCAAGAGTCTTCTCCAGCACCACAGTTTGAAAACATCAATTCTTTGGCACTCAGCCTTCTTTATGGTCCAACTCTCACATCCTCACATGACTACTAGAAAAACCATAGCTTTAACTATAAGGACCTTTGTTGGCAAAGCGATGTCTCTGATTTTTAATACACTGTCTAGGTTTGTCATAGCTTTCCTTCCAAGGAGAAACCATCTTTTAATTCCATGGCTGCAGTNATCCTCACATGACTACTAGAAAAACCATAGCTTTAACTATAAGGACCTTTGTTGGCAAAGCGATGTCTCTGATTTTTAATACACTGTCTAGGTTTGTCATAGCTTTCCTTCCAAGGAGAAACCATCTTTTAATTCCATGGCTGCAGTCACCATCTGTAGTGATTTTTGGAGCCCCTCCCTCATGAAAGGGAAGTGATGTGGAATAAACTAACCCAGGTCTATGATGAGGTGAGGTGAGGTGAAGTCACTCAGTCATGTTCGACTATTTGCGACCCCGTGGACTGTAACCTACAAGGCTTCTCTGTCCATGGGATTCTCCAGGCAAGAATACTGGAGTGGATTGCCATTTCCTTCTCCAGGGGATCTTCCCAACCCAGGGATCGAAC